>CAJVSB020000112.1:0-85402 GCA_911865555.2 Thlaspi arvense
CTCTCGAGCTCCAACTGGCCGAAGTTTCACTAAGTCTCTTGCACTTGACGGAGGCAAAAAATCCCGAGTGCAAACAAAGTCCCTTGCACTTGTAGAGGCAAGAAATCCTGATTACAAAGCCTTTGATTCGGTGAGCTTCAAACACTAATACAAATAGAAATGAAGATAAAGTAAAAAATGTAGCAATTCCTCTTAAATAGGATTAGCTACCACTCATGAAAAAAAATGATCTCACTTCAAAGAGGCACTCTCAAGAATAAAATAATTTCTTCTATGCACTATTTAATCTAATAATAAACAATATAGCACAAAGAATTAGAGAGAGAGAGATTGAGGAGGCTTTGAGAGCTTGTTGTTGTATCCTTCTCCCTTCAATCTATGCTCCTTTTATAGGCAACAACACCAAAGAGACATTGGCCTTTGTGGAAGACAAAATCATTTGTTAACAGTAACTGCATATTAGCTTGTTTCAAAAATTTAAATAACATGGCTCCGAACGTTCAAATATTCTTAAAATATTCTTGAATACTCCTCAATGAGTCTATTTTTAAATGCAAAAAGAATCATTGAATTGTCATGCACCGTTTGAGAGAAATCATCAAATCTTCAACAACATGTCAGACTGTAAAATTACTTTTGATAAAAGTTGTTGGCCAAGTTCAAAATTGTCTAGAAATTTGAATTTGTATTCAAAAATAACAAATTATATATTGTTGAAATGCTTATAATGTCTACTTTCATTCAAAATTAGATTTGTACAAATTTGACTTTTATATTTTGAGATATGATAAATAAATATAATATACTCATTTTGTCTACTGATAGTGTAACTCAGCAAAATTGCCCATTTTAAAAATTATATCTATCAATATATAAGTATAAAACGTGCATATAATATACGAATTTAAAGCTTCTTGCGTCCATTTTACAAATAAAATTGATTCAGAATTTTATGTGTATCATAAGTTATATATTTACTAATTAAAACTAATATCGCACAGATTTCAATATTGACTTTTTTAGAAGACAGTATAAGAAATTGATATAATAAATTGTTTTAATATAAAACAGTATATGCGATAAATTATACATCAAAATAAAGGTATTTGAGTTAGTTTTTCATATGAAATTGACTTTATTATTTTTTGATTTTTCTATAGTACGATATAATCAATTTACTGCAC
Source organism: Thlaspi arvense (assembly GCA_911865555.2). Classification (NCBI taxonomy): domain Eukaryota; kingdom Viridiplantae; phylum Streptophyta; class Magnoliopsida; order Brassicales; family Brassicaceae; genus Thlaspi; species Thlaspi arvense. Next base: position 1,185 of record CAJVSB020000112.1, read on the forward strand.
ATATATCTAATTTGACAACTTCACAATGTAGTACATGTCGTGTATGTAGTTAAATAATAAACTTAATATTATAAATTGTCCATATTTTTCATTATATAAATATATACATATAATAATTTTAATTTATTTTGTCATTATCAAAATAAATATGAAGCCTTGAGGCTAATAATCCCCTTCTTTTTGGTGATGACAAACAAATATACAATGCAAGATATCCATCAAGGACATATCATGTAAATTCTCCCCTTTTTGGCATCATCAAAAAGATAAACTATATAAACTCTCCCTCAATATATGCATGAAAAATATTTAGAGACTTTCCTTTTTCAAAATTGAATTGATGCAAAAAATATTAACAATATCCTTAAGTTTATAAGTCCAAGTTCTCTTTTGATAAAATAAAATCTTTCTTCGTTTAGGGGTTTTGTAAAAATATCCATTAATTGATATTCAGTATTCACAAATTCTAGTGTTATGTAACCTTTTTGAACATGATCTCTCAAGAAGTGATATCTAATATCAATGTGTTTTGTTCTTGAGTGTTGAATAGGATTCTTAGAAATGTTGATAGCACTAGTTTTATCACACTTAATAGGAATGTGTTCATAATTAATTCCAAAATCCAGTAAAGTGTGTTTTTATCCATAAAACTTGTGCACAACAATTTTCTGCGGCTACATATTCCACTTCAACCGTAGATAATGTAACCAAATTTTGTTTCTTATTAGCCCAAAAAACTAAAGATTTTCCAAGAAAATGACAAGTTGCACTAATACTTTTTTCTATCTAATTTACATCATCCAAAATTTGCATCTAAATAACTAGTAAGTTCAAAGGAGGTTTCTCTAGAATAAAATAATCGTAAATTTATAGTTATTTTAAGATATTTAAGAATTCTTTTAATGGTATGCAAATGAGATTCTTTTGGATTTGCTTGAAAACTAGCACACAAACAAACACTAAACATGATATCGGGACAACTAGTAGTTAAGTACAATAAACCACTAATCATACCTCTATATAGCTTTATGTATATAGGTTTTCTATTAATATCTTCATTAAGTTTGACTGAGATACTCATAGGAGTTTCATGATTTTAGAATTATCTATCCTAAATCTTTTTAGTAACTCTTTAATGTACTTAGCTTGATTTATCATAATCCCTTATTTAAGTTGTTTTATTTGAAAACCAAGAAAAAAATTCAACTTACCCATCATACTCATTTCAAATTTATTTTGCATATAAGGAAAATTTTTCACATAAAGGTTCATTGGTAGCTCTAAAGATAATGTCATCTACATAAATTTGAACAATAAGTAAATCATCACTTTCTTTTCTTATGAATAGAGTATTATCCACTTTTCCCTTTGAAAATCTATTTTCTAATAAAAATTTTGAAAGCCTTTCATACTATGATCTAGGGGCTTGTTTCAAACCATATAAAACTTTTGAAAGTTTGTAAACATGATCAACATATTTCTCATTTTCAAAATCCGGTGGTTGTTCAACATAAACCTCTTCAATAATAAAACCATTTAGAAAAGCACTTTTAACATCCATTTGAAATAATTTGAAATTTATATGAGATGTAAATACAAATAATATTCTAATAGCTTCAAGTCTAGCTACGGGAGCAAATGTCTATCCATAATCGATTCCTTCTTCTTGATTGAAATCTTGAGTTACAAGTCTTACCTTATTTCTAATTATATTACCGGATTCGTCAAGTTTATTTATAAACACCCATTTGGTTCCAATAATCGTGTGATCACTAGGTCTAGGTACTAATTTCTAAACTTTATTTCTTTCAAATTGATTTAATTCTTCTTACATAGCTAAAACCCAATTTTGATCATTAATAACATCATTAATAGTTTTGGGCTCAATTTGAGAAATAAAAGACAAGTGTTCACAAATATTTTTCAATTGATTTCTAGTCTTTGTACAATCACTAGGATCACCAATAATTTGTTCCATAGGGTGACTAGATTTATACTTCTAAGCTTTTGGCAAATCACTATATGGAGTTTCATCAAAGTTTTTTATACTAGAGAGATTTTCAATTTCTTTTTCCATATCATTAATATTTAAATTAACTAAATCATCATCAACATCATCATATATGACTTTATGAAAAAATGGATCAATTTCATCTAATGTAACATGCATAGATTCTTCAACTACATTACTTCTTATATAAAAAGCTCTATGAGCCTTACTAGTAGTGGAATACCCTAAAAATATACCTTCATCCGATTTTGCATCAAATTTACCAAGATTATCTTTAGTGTTTAAAATAAAATATTTACACCCAAACACTTTAAAATAACCAATCTTAGGTTTTCTATCAAACCAAAGTTCAAAAGGAGTTTTTTTAAGAATTGGTCTAATAAGAACTCGATTTAAAATATAACAAGCCGTATTAACCGTTTCGGCCCAAAAATATTTAGGTAGCTTGTATTCATTAAGCATAGCTCGAGTCATTTCTTGTAAAGTTCTATTTTTCCTTTCAACAACTCTATTTTGTTGTGGGGTTCTAGGTATAGAAAAATTATGCTCATATCCATAAGTCTTACAAAGATTTTCAAATTTATTATTTTCAAATTCCCACCATGATCGCTCCTAATTTTTGAAATCATATAAACATTTCTCATCTTGAACTCTTTTACAAAATTTTAAAAATTGAGAACATGCTTCATTCTTGTGAGTCAAAATAATACCCAAGCAAATCTTGAAATATTATCAACAATTACAAAAGCATAGAGTTTTCCACCAAGACTAGCAATTTGAGAAGGTCCAAATAAATCTAAATGTAAGAGTTGTAAAGGCCTAGATGTAGAAACTATATTTATAGATTTAAAAGAAGCTTTTCTTTGTTTTCCCAATTGACAATGAGCACAAATTTTATCTTTATCAATTTGAGTTTAGGTAGGTCAATGAGTAGTTGTTATCTTGAAGGTTCAGAAATTATATCCATATTACAATGACCTAACTTTTTATGCCATAGCCAAGAATCATCATGTAATGCACTCAAACATTTCACATTTTGTTCAATTAAATTATCAAAATCAATAGTATATACATTTTGATCTCTTAAGGCAACAAATACTAGGGTATTATTCTTATTAAAAACCTTGCATGCATTATCTTGAAAAATAATTTTATAACCTTTTTCACATAATTGACTAATCCTAAGCAAATAATGTTGTAAGCTATCAACAAACAAAACATTATCAATAATGAGGGAGTTAGGGTTACCAATTTTTTCAATGCCAATAATCTTGCCTTTTGCATTATCTCCCAAAGTCACATACTCTCTATCTATTTTCGAAATAGAATTAAATTTTATGTAATCTCTTGTCATATGTCTTGAGTATCCACTTTCCTAAAATTATTTATTCTTTCTTGTGATACTCTTCATACAAATTTCCTACAAAAATAAATTAGGTTTTAATTTTTGATACCCAAACTTTCTTACGTCCAACAATGTTAAAATATGTTCTCTTAGAAACCTAAATAGATTCAATGTTACATTTTTCTTTCCATTTATAATCATTTGGAACTAAAATATTTTTAGATCCAACTAACAATTTTTTTTTTAATGAACAATCACATGCATAATGTCCATTTCCACTACAATAATAACATGTAATAAATGGACTACCTTGACGAGAACTTTTTACAAAATAATTTTTGTAAAACTTTTGTCCTTGACAAGTCTTGTAACTTAATCTGGTTTTATTAAAATTATATATTTGAGTAGCAAGCAATTTATCTAAATTTTCCTTTCCTTGAGTAAATTTAGATAAAGTATTTGTAAGTTTTCAACTCTTTTTCTCAATATATCATTTGTTTCATTCTTAGATATAGAAGTAAGTTGAGTTTTCAAATTATTATTTTCATTTTTCAAACTAGTGTTTTCATTAGAATTATTTGAAAACTTCTTTTTCAAATTTTTATATTTCTTTCGAAGATTTGCTAATTCATTTTGTAATTCATCACATGCATACAATAGCTCATTATAAGATAAATTAGAAGTGCTAGAAGTAGAAGAAGATGAACTTAACTCATTATCACTTTCTCTAGTAGCCATGAGACATAAGTTAGTAATGTCACTTATACTTGATTCTTCCACTAAGTCACTTTCATGACTTAGATCCCAAGTGGTGGCTTTCATGACTTCTTTTTCTTTCTTCTTCTTCTTTAGAAGTGGGTAATCCGATTTTATATACCCACGTCTCTTGCATTTATAGCATATAATATCTTTCTTAAAGGAACTTTTTTTTTGATCACCTTTCCTTTGTTTTCTTTCAAATTTCTTCTTTTTGAGTAGTTTAGTGACTCTTTTTGCAAGATATGCAAATTCATCATCACTTTCTATTTCACTATCATTGGAGTTTTCTTTCATAGTAGACTTTAGAGCAATACCCTTTCTCTTTTTGGCTCTTCCTCCTATTCATTTTTTTAGGTCATTTCATAGGTCATTAATGACCCTAGAAGCTCTTCAATAGAAACTTTCAAAAAATCTTTTGCTTCTTGTATTGCCGTCACCTTTGGAGCCAAACTCTTTGGTAGAATCTAAAGAATTTTCTCACAAGAATTTTATCATTAAGACTTTCACCAAGAGAAATCATACCATTAATAATATTGGTAAAGCAAGTATAGATATCTTTAATAGATTCACTTGATTTCATCATAAAGAGTTCATATTCATGCTTGAGTATATTTAATTTTGTATCCTTAACTCTACTTGTATCTTTATGTGTAATTTCAAGTATTTTTCAAATACTTTATACCGTTTTACAAGTAGAGACTCTATTAAACTCGTTTCTATTTAGTGCACAAAACAATGTATTCATGACTTTTGTATTAATTGTAAAATTTTTCTTATCATTTTTATCCCAATCCTTTTTATCTTTTGCAATGACTATATTATCTTTAACTACCATGGAGAGTGTTATATCCTTTTCAATAATATTTCAAATATCATACTCCATTTGTTGAAGATAAATAGTCATTCTAATTTTCTAATAACTATAATCACTACCATTAAAGAAATGTGGTCTTGTAATAGATTGACCCTCCATAACTTCATGTGTACCAAAGGTTGCCATAATATATGATCTTACCCTAAAGACTTTTAAAGCTAATATGTAGAGCCTAGCTCTGATACCAATTGTTGTCCCAAAAGGCAATTCAAGATGGGGGTGAATTGGGTTTTTATCGCGGAAGTTAAAAGTATGAAAAATTAAAACCAATAATAAAAATATTGAATCAAATAAACTTATACAATTCACCAAATACTAAATATAAAACAATTTTAAATAAAGTAAAGAGAGTAGGGATAAGAAATACAAACTCTTTTATAGCGGTTCGACTTCTTACCCAAGTCTACGTCCACTCTCTCGAGCTCCAACCGCCAGGTTCCACTAAGGTTCTTGCACTTGACGAAGGCAAGAAATTCTAGGTACAAAAAAAGTCCCTTGCACTTGGCGGAGGCAAGAAATCTCGATTACAAAACCTTTGATTCGGTGAGTTTCAAACACCAATACAAATGAAAATGAAATCAAGTAGAAATGTAGCAATTTCTCTTAAGTAGGATTAGCTACCACTCATGTACAAAAATGATCTTACTTCAAAAAGGCGCTCTCAAAAATAAAACAATTTCCTCTATGCACATTTTGATCTAATAATAAATAATATAGGACAAAGAATTAGAGAGAGAGAGAGATTGAGGAGGTTTTGAGAGTTTGTTGTTGTATCCTTCTCCCTTCAATCTATGCTCCTTTTATAGGCAAAAACACTGAAATAACACTGGTATTTGTGGAAGACAAAATCATTTATTAATAGTAACTGCACATGGCTCATTTAAAAAATTTAAATAAAATAGCTCTGAACGTTCAAAAATTCTTAACATATTCTTGAATACTTTTCAATGAGTCTATTTTCAAATACAAAAAGAATCATTAAATTATCATACACAATTTGAGAGAAATCATCAAATCTTCAACAACATGCCAGACTGTAAAATTGTTTTTGATAAAAGTTATTGACCAAATTCAAAATTATCTAGAAATTTGAATTTGTATTCAAAAATAAAAAATTATATATTGTTGAAAAGCTTATAATGTCTAATTTCATTCAAAATTAGATTTGTACAAATTTGACTTTTATATTTTGGGATATGATAAAAAAATATAATATACTCATTTTGTCTGCTGACAGTGTAACTCAGTAGAATGGCCCAGTTTGAAATTTATATCTATCAATCTATAAGTGTAAAACGTGCATATAATATATGAATTTAAAACTCATTACGTCTACTTTACAAATAAAATTGATTCAGAATTTTATGTATATCATAATTTATATTTTACTAATTAAGGCTAATATTGCACAGATTTCAGTATTGACTTTTTCAGAAGACAATATAAGAAATTGATATAATAAACTTTTTAATATAGGGTGGTATATACGATAAATTATATATCAAAATAAAGGTATTTGAGTATATTTTTATATAAAATTGATTTTATTATTTTTTGACTTTTCTATAGTAAGATATAATCAATTTACTACACACATGTCTAATTGGACAGTTTCACAGTCTAGTACATGTAGTGTATATAGTTAAACAATAAACTTAATATTAAAACTTGTTCATATTTTCCATTATATAAATATATACATATAATAATTTTAATTTATTTTGTCGTTATCAAAATAAATATGAAATCTTGAGACTAACAGATTGGAGGTCCGAAACGACCAAAACCAAACCCTGCGAGCCTCAGGAAGCCTTTTGATCGGAGAAAAACAGATTGAACCACCTTCGATCTATGGAAAAACCCAGTTAAGTCATGGACGGACTGACCAAACCAGAGAAGCCCAATTCTCTCTTTTCTCTCTTTAAAACCCGAAATTGATGGAGGGGTTTGGTGCATATATGCTTGACGTACCCCAAATACACAACCACGCAAAGATTCAACGCCAATTGAGCACAGTATGGGATGTATTGTCCGGTTTACTATTCATAACAGAATTTTTGCCTAATTACAATTTAGCCCTCAGTTTTGGTTCCTCACAAATAAGAGCTTGGCAAATTTCCAATTAAGCCCCTTAAAAAATTAATTCTTGCAAATTGGGTCCTTAACCTTAATTAATTAAAAAAAATCGGGTCATTACATTCTTTACCCCTTATAAAAAATTTATTCTCGAATTTTGAAACATAGAAGTAGGTAAAGTTGAAATCATACAATGCATAAGCCTCCAAGTATCATACTCTAATCATACCTATAATCATCGCATTTGATGCCTGAGCATCTTGACGTGTTAGTGCATACACTCGCACCTGGCCCCTACTTCGGCCTCCGCCTCTAGTCCCTCGATCCGAGGTGCCAAATGACCCTGTACCAATCTATCCTTGAGTGCGTGGTATACTGCTTATAGCCAAAATAGCCTCCACTAAAATAGGGCAATCCTTGACCCTATGTCCCTGCCATCCACATCGAAAGCAAGTCCCTGTCGTCTGAGTAGTATCTTGAGAAGAAGGGCAATCTCTAGCTCTATGGCCTTGCTGGCCACACTGAAAGATCCCATAACCCTGGCAGTCTCTTGGGAACATGGGCAATCTCTGCTAATATGGCTCTGCTGCCCACATCTATAATAAATCACAAACTGTTTGCCTAAAGAATTATGATCGCCTGATGCGGTAACACTATTTGACAACTGTCTACCAAATGAACTTCCATGCTCGGATCATCGATGACCACAAGACGGCAATCGCACCCTATAACTGCTGCCACTGAAAGAGCCATCTATCCTAATCCTCTTAATTGGATTCTTGTGAATATGCCAGATACTGCTCTCGCCTCTAAGGCACGCACACACTCAACTACATGGGCATAGCTAATCCTACCCATCTGCGATCTCATAGAACTAAACAAAGAATCTAACAACCCTCTGACAAACCTCTTAGCCCGTGCAGTGTCATCAACAATGTAAAAGGTAGCATACTGAGATAGACGAGTAAACTGCTCCTCATACTTTGCCACAGTCATCCCCGGTCTCTACACCAGTTTCTCAAACACTAAAGTCAACTCTGCCACCCTATTGCTAGGCATAAATCTCTCGAGGAATTTTCTATGGAACTCCTCCCAAGTCAAGGGGGCAGCACATGTCGGTCTCATCTCTATTAATTGATTGTACCATGCTCGAGCCATAACCCTAAGACAAAAAATAGTCAACTACACTCGTCTCACCTCGGAACATTGTAAGATCTGGAACATATCGTCCTATTGACCTAAGAACTCATATGGGTCCTCCTGTGTCCCTAACCCTGTAAATGTAGGGGGGTCCAACTTAAGAAAATCCCTAAAATATCTATCAAACCCCGTTGGCTGCACTACTGGGGCTACTGTCGCTGATACCATCGGGGTCCCCACTAGTGTACTGGCAGGGGCTGGATGCTTTGGCACTACTCCCTCTGGAGTAATCGTAGTGCTCAGCTGTCTTCCAACTAAGACATGCTGTCTCCTCTCACCAGCCCTATCCCCAGCAAGGTCCACTACTGTCCTCCGCAACTCATGAAATCCGCTATAAGCCTAGTCAATAAGTCCGCTGGAACTGTCACATTTGGACCCGTAATTGACTTTCGGGTCTATCTAGCAGTCCTCCAACGACCTTTCCCTCGTCCTCTCCTACTAGTCGGAGGTGGGGCTGACTTGCCCGTGGGATCTCTTGATACCCCGACGTCTGTAGCCTCTAGAGAATAAGAGTAGGCACCTCGCCCATGGTCAGAGGTACATCTATCGACGAACCCATCTATACATAAAATACGAGGATCAGAAATATAACAAAAGAATTGGGCTTAGAGGAATTGAAATACTAACGTCAAACACACCCTAAAAGTCTTCGACAGTCTTTTTATTATGAAAGTGGGGACCTCACCCTCATAATAAAAGCACTTTCAAAGAATCTTGCTCCCTTATTACTTTCAGAAAGCCTATAGCTCTGATACCACTGTGTCATGCCCCAAAACCCCGAGTCCGTGACCAGCACAAGGTTCCACCGACCCTAGTAAGCCTCAACACACCAGTCAACACCCAAAAGTAATAACATAAACCAATGCATAACAATACAACTAAACCACAATAGGATCCTATCTGAGAGTACAAGGGAATTACTCTAAAATACAACAGGGAAAAGATACAAAAGGAATGCCCGTACATCCATCAAATCTGCAGTCGTCAATTCCCACTTTGGTACGCTAATCGAGGCGAGTACAGCAAAATAAATCTGAAATGATGATAATATGTGAGTCATAAAACTCATTGAGTACAGATGATATCTAATCTATGCATGTTGGGATATCCATCACGCCATGAGTCCAAACATACAGTACATACATATACAGTGAGCAGTATAATATTAAAACACGTATGTGAGGTATCAGTATAACCAGTCATCATAATCACATCACTAGGTCAGGGTACTCCCCGCATGCTATGATAGTACACAGTCTACTGGCGGAGGCCTTGGCCTCCAAACTCATCTCATCGCCAAGCCCAAGGCACCCCCGCACGTTACGACCCACCGTCCGTCGTCTCAGCCTGCCATCTTAACATAACATGACAGTGCGCAAATGTTCACGGCCCCACCGCCCGCGGCCTCTACCGCCTCACACTAGGCCTAAGGCCCTTGCACTGAACGCTATGGTATCACTGTCCTCTAGCCAAACCACCTGGCGTCCCCAAAACACATCTCATGAATACCAACCTTACATATAAGTCAAAAACAGGTATACAAACTCATATACAGTTCACATTTCAAAAACCAGCACTATATACTAACATAGCTCACTGACAGTTCACAAAACACATAACACATATCCTGAATATAACGTATAATCAAAATACAGTTTCTAAACCACATAATCATCATGTCAGAAAATCATAGTATGAAAATACAAGCCTAGAGAGGGTATCATCACTCACAATATAAGGGCTTATCAAAAAGAACTCTCGATCACCCACACTCAACTCGCTGATCTAGACGCACCTCTACCGGTATATCTATAACCAAAATTACACAAAACCATCACCATCACCAAAACCAACACAAGAAATGAGCTCGATAACCCAAACCAGGCTCAAATCCCATTTAGACACCATGGCACGCATCACAAGGCACCACTACCCAACATTGGGACCCACACGACTCGTGAACACTCAGCCATTTTACTCAACAACCCTCGAACAAAAGTGAACCAGCCTCCTTAGCCCTTAAACCACAGTAAACCGACCTCCAAAACTCCTGAATTGACATAAATGGGTCTAAACTACCTCAAACTCAACTAAATCGACCACGAAACCCTCAAAATCGAATTAGAAGGCCCAAAAACTCCAAGAACCAGTCTGGGCCAACCAAAAGACCCTTGAACCGGACCTGAATTGGGCCAAAAACCCTAATCCTAAGCACCTGCATACAAACCGAGCCCAGTTCACCCTGAATCGGCCATCCAAAAATCACCAAACCACAAGGCTAGCTAGATTTCATCATGTTGAACCAGGAACTGATTCAACCTCCCCAAGAACTGGCCTAAAAACAAGTGAACCAGTCCCCTAAAAGGTGCTACACTGAACCGGCTTGTTCACCTTGAACTGGCCATCCAAAATTTTTCAAACCCATCTGGTTTGATAGGCCCAATCCACTGGACTGGAAACCAATCCATTTGCCCAGAGAACTGGCCGAAAAAGCCTCGAACCGCCGGTCAAACCTTTGATCAACCTTGAGTACTTCACCCTACCTGGAAACCCTAATTAATATTAATTATTAAATTCTAGGTTATCTAATTCCTCGTATCCCCAAATGGTTCTTACTTAGGTTCTGGCCTACACGCGGGATAGCATATCCAACAACTCACTGGGTTGACTCATCGAGTCAACCCAATCAAATCATTTACTGGGCTGAGTCAGCCTGCAAGTTGACCCAGCCTGGCCTAGCCCTGTGGGCCGGCCCATTGGTTATGGCCTAGCCTGGCATAACCCGAATCCCCCTTTTGGGTCTGCAACCCAACCCGAAGCACAAATAAGTCCTAAAACTCAGATCGAAGCTTACCTGAACTGATTGGAGGTCTAAAACGACCAAAACTGAACCCCGCGAGCCTCAAGAAGCCTTTTGATTGGAGAAAAACAGATTGAACCACCTTCTATCTCTAGAAAAACCCAGTTCAGTTAGGGACAGACCGACCGAACCAAAGAAGCCCAAATTCTCTCTCTTCTCTCTCTAAACCTCGAAATTGATGGAGGGGTTTGGTGCGTTTATGCTCGACGTACCCCATATACACACAACCATGCAAAGATTCAACACCAATCGAGCACAATATGGGATCTACAGTCCAGTTTACTGTTTATGATAGAATTTCTATCTAATTGCAATTTAGTCCCTCAGTTTTGGTTCCTCACAAATAAGTCCTTAGCAAATTTTCAATTAAGCCCCTCAAAAATTTAATTCTTGCAAATTGGGTCTTTAACCTTAATTAATTCAAAAAAAATCAAGTCATTACAAAAATAAAGAAAAAGCATGAGAAAATGAAAAGAGAGAAGATTAAGCATACAGGAGAGAAAGAAGATCGCGGAAAGGAGGAGCGAGATTGGATGTTCGTCATTGGCCCAAGCTCTACAGTGCGCAGCACGCGCAACCCGATTCACCAGTGGGCTCGTGTGCAAATAGAATAGAGAAAGGCACCTTTCAGTTTGGCAAACTACTCAGGCGAAGGATTAAAATGGAGATGAATGAAGATAGAGCAAGAAATTGGCCAATCGAAGCTTAGATTAGTAGGCGTAGAAGAAATCTGTACATAGGGGGTAAGAATAAGAGAAAATAGGTGGAGAGAAAAAGTAAAGGGAAAAAAAGAAAAGAGATTGAGAGAGAGAGAAAGAGAGAGAGAAGAAAAAAAAGGGGAAAGTGGGGAAAAGGGGAGGAAGCTTCTGGGCGTCTACGCATCCCTTCTCCTATTCTCTTTTTTTTTTTTTCCTAGACATTACGCCGGGCATGTGAACGGCACTAAGGCAGGCACTCCAACCCTAGTAAGCCTCTAATCAAAAATGGAAAATAAACTCAAATAGACCAAAGAGCATAATATCTTAAATATATCACAACCCTGTCTAAAAAATAACTAGAGTAACTCTAAAATACAAGTACAAGAACAAATAGAATGTCAAGATATACATCAACTTCGACTTGGCAGGAAACGAATAACTTGGTCAGAAATGCGAACCCTCGTTATGATCTAAAAAATATAAGAGGGTGAGTTGCGAAACTCAGTGAATGATAATGTAGACTCTAGTCATGTTAGGATATGCATCGTAGAATGTGCCAAAAACATTCATATAAGTAAATATTGAGTAGCTTAGTCAAATTATTAGATAAGCCATAAAAATATGCCTTATGTTCATAAAACACAATTAATCGATTAAGTCACATAGGAGTGTATTCTTATATCAAAAATCACATCTCATGACAGAACGTATCATGTCAGAGGAATCAAATATCACGTATCACATTAGAATTAGAATCATAATATCGACTCACAATAAAGCGTGTCATGTCGGAGAAATCACATATCACATATCTCATAGGGATCCCATATCAAAACTAGAAATAGAGTCTAGAATAACTTCTGACATGGATTTTAGAAAAACAGTTATAATAGAGGCATAAGTTTCAATTAAACATCTATTTTCAAATAACTCACTAAAGTTTTAAAATAAATGAATACTTGTCCCAAATTTTTATCTTTTTCAAAATTAGAAAGCATATCACATCAATTATTTCATAATCAGAATAAATAATCATGCATGGAGTAAATATTATCACTCACAGTTCAAACCAGAACTAGAAACCTGAAGCACCGCAAACGAGCTCATGGATTGTAGCATGTATCCTCGAGCAGATCTACAATCACAACATCATATAATCAAAATCAAAACCAAACTCCACCCATCAACAAGTTTTAATACCCAAAATGGACCAAAACCCCATTTCGGGACCTTAGCACGCATCCTGAGGTCCCTTAACTCACTCCTGAGCCTGACCTAAACCAAACCTATAACCAATCCCTGTAGAAAAATCATCATGTAGACTATAACCGATCCATAATACCCTTTGATATTCATTTTGGAAATTTTTTCTATTTTTCTTTTATTTTTCTCCCTTTTTCCAAGTTTTTCTTTTATTTTTCACCATTATTTGCAAGATTAAAAATTATTATTTTCAGGGTGTTTCACCAAGAAATAACTCAAAATCATGTATATTTTATTTCCTAATTTTTCCCGATTTTCATGATTTTTCCTGAATTTTTTTCCATTTTTTTCTACTTTTACTCTTTTATATTTCCTAATTTCTGATTTTTTATTTATTATTTTTTAATTATCCTGGATCTCAAATCCAGGTTTAGCCTAGACCCGACCGAACCCGGCCCGACCTCGCTAACACATGGGCCACGAGTCGCCTAAAGCTGGGCCTGAAAAGGCCTAGCCTGTTGGGCTAACCTACAGGCCTAGCCTGCTGGGGTTAACTGAGTCTAGACCAGACTCGGATCACTATAACTAAAACCCGAAATGAAAAAACTCCAATTACTCCCAAAATACTTGGAATTTTTTCACGAAAATTGACAATGATGCTTGGATTGATGAACCGAATGCCACCAAAGGATCAATTTGACTTTTAATTGACTTTAAATTGAAGAATTTAAGCTGGATCTGCTTGGAAATGGCGGACGGACAGTTGGCTAGAATTCGAAGAAATTGACCAACTTATAAGCAGCTTTTATGCAAATTGGATGAGGGCTTTTGTCCCTCATAATCTATTGATCATGGATATATATTCATTTGCTCAGAACAATTGATGGTGGCCACCAATTGTTACATCAAAGTGTCAGCCAATCTATTGGGTATCCAATTTGGATCCAAAGGTGATTTTGAAATTAAGTCCCCCAGTTTTTATATTCCTCTACTAAGCCCCCTAAACATTTCAATTTCTTTAAATTAAGCCCTTAATCTTTCCAATTTAATCCTGAAACCTTTTATTTCTTCAATTTAGCCCTTGGGCTAATAAATTAACTTTTATTTAAAAAATAAGGGATATTACACTATTCTAGTATATACTATAATTTTCATTATTTGATCTTTCACATCATTGTCTATGGTTAGTGCTTTGATTATCTTTTCTATTCCATATTCATTGCTATAATGTCCATGTCTTCCACATTTATAACACTTTATATTTTTCTTTTCTTTTCTCTTTTGATAATATTTTTCTTTTTACTTTTAGCTTTATCTTTATAAAATTTTTGTTTTGAATATTTCTTATAATGTTTTCTAGGGTAATATTTCTTTACTTTGGATTTTCTAGAAGGTGCTACTATTTTTTCATATCCATATTGCTCACAAAAATCTCCTAATTCTTTTCTACTTGTTTGTCTTTCAGTTTTCATTTTGGCTTTTAACTTCACATCTGTACATAGTGCTAAACCTTCTGCATTTATTATGACCCAAGTATTAAACAAGATAGTTGCTAAATGAGTGTGAATGCAAGAGGTGAATATGATAATTGCAAATTGAGTGGAAGCACACAAGGATGATTACTATTGCAAATGGAAGACAATATGACTACAAAAGACTTGACTAGGAAACTTACAAAAACTTGCTTGGATATTACAAAGACTTGGAAGGCAAATAGCTTTTCTTCTTACAAAGAGTATACTAATTTATTGTTCTCCAAACACCCACTGCCGACTAACAAAACAAATGACTCTTTTATAGACAGACTAGACTCAACCATAGTTACACAAGACCCGACTCTGATTATTCTTTTACAAACTCAAATGACTACACTCTGGTTACTTTATAGACTTAGACAAAATTATAAATCATTTCTATTTGCACTGTCACGCCTTTCCTTTCTCACACTAAGTGAGGTGTGACAGTCGGGGCAACAATTAACACCGACTGGTATTGAAAATCGGACAACATGCTGGCCATTGTAACCCTTTCTTCAAGTTTAACCTGTATCCCTGTTAACATTTTAGTAATAAAATCTTAGAGTACAAATCTAATATGCTCAACATCTCTGACATACATGTTTTCATATCTGAAATTTAGGCAATCTATCGAATGTAAGCATACCCACAACTATATATATATATATAAATATACATCCATTTCATTAGTTGCAGTTTAAAATTTATGTACAATTCCTCATATACTACATCTTTACTCATACTATGCTAATAGGTGCAAAAGAAAAAATAACCCCTAAGGACCTTCTGCTAGCCACCTCGGCTACTATGTAGTGTAGACACGAGCTAAACTGGTGGTGACAGGGCTTCTGCTAAGATCTAAGAGTTTAGAAAATGAAATAGGTGAGATTGAATATCAGTGAATGGCACAAAATTTAAACTTAGCAGAAACAGAGCGATTTTTCTTTATTATGACATTCATATACATATATAAAAGCATAGATTGAGAAATCATTCAAATAGAAACGTGATCCAAACTTCTCGGCCAGATTTCCATATAATTTAAGCATCTCAAAGAAACATAAGAACAAAGCATCATGACACGTTCATTTCAACATTCAGTTTTTCAATAATGTTTAGAATATCTGGCATGAAGATATCAAGAATCATAAAAGTCATATCCACAGCTATTTGATAAGAGTCTAATGGGGTGTACACAACCCATTAATGTCTGAGGGCAGTAAATGTTGTCCCAAAAGGCAACCCAAGAGGAGGGGGTGAATTGGATTTTTATTGTAGAAGCTAAGAGTGTAAAAAATTAAAGAACAATAATAAAAATATTGAATCAAATAAACTTATACAATTCACCCAACAATAAATATAAAACAATTTTAAGTAAAGTAAAAAGAGTAAGGATAGAAGATGCAAACTCTTTTATAGTGGTTCGACTTACTACCCAAATCTACGTCCACTCTCTCGAGCTCTAACTAGCCGAGGTTCTATTAAGTCACTTGCACTTGACGGAGGTAAGAAATCCCGAGTACAAACAAAGTCTCTTGTACTTGGCGGAGGTAAGAAATCCCAATTACAAAGCCTTTGATTCGGTGAGCTTCAAACACCAATACAAATAGTAATGAAGATGAAGTAGAAATGTAGCAATTCCTCTTAAGTAGGATTAGCTACCACTCATGTACAAAAATGATCTCACTTCAAAGAGGTACTCTAAAGAATAAAACAATTTGCTCTATGCACTTTTTGATCTAATAATAGACAATATAACACAAAGAATTAGAGAGAGATTGAGAAGGCTTTGAGAGTTTATTGTTGTGTATTTCTCCCTTCAATTTAAGCTCCTTTTATAGGCAAAAATATCAAAGAGATGTTGGCCTTTGTGGAAGACAAAATCATTTCTCAATAGTAACTACACATTAGCTTGTTTCAAAAATTCAAATAAAATGACTCCGAGCGTTCTAAATTTCTTAAACAATTCTTGGATACTCTTCAGTGAGTCTGTTTCAAATTCAAAAAGAATCATTGAATTATAGTGCCCCGTTTGATAGAAATGATCAAAAGTTCATCAACATGTCAGACTATAAAATTGCTTTTGTCAAAAATTGTTAGCCAAGTTCAAAATTGTTTAGAAATTCGAATTTGTATTCAAAAATAACAATTATATATTTTTGAAAAGCTTATAATGTATACTTTCATTCACAATTGAATTCGTGCAAATTTGACTTTTATATTTTGAGATATGATAAAAATACTATAATATACTCATTTTGTCTACTGACAGTGTAACTCTGCAGGAAGGCCCATTTTGAAAAATTATATCTAACAATCTATAAGTGTAAAAAGTGCAAATAATATATGAATTTAAAGCTCAGCATGTATACTTTACAAATAAAATTATTTCAGAATTTTATTTATATTATAAGTTATATTTTACTAATTAAAACAAATATTGTGCAGATTTCAAAAATGAATTTTTCAGAAAGTAATATATGAGATTGATATAATAAACTGCTTTAATACAAAATAATATATATGATGAATTATACATCAAAATAAAGATATTTGAATGTAGTTTCATATAAAATTGAATTTATAATTTTTTGACGTTTCTATAATAAGATATAATTAATTTATTACACGCATGTCTAATTTGAAAGGTTTACAATCTAGTACATATAATGTATGTAGTTAAACAATAAACTTAATATTATAATTTGTCCATATTATTTATTATATAAATATATATAATAATTATATATTTGTTTTGGCATTATCAAAATAAATATGAAATCTTAAGCTAACAGTAAAAATATAAAAACATCAAATCATAAAAATGCTAGATGCCACTACACTGTGTGGCCTGAGCTGTGAGTCACTACTCCAGGTCAGACTACACAATCTGTGATCTCTGAGACCTCCCCAGTTTAATACCATAACATTGGCTATAAGACTACTACCTGCCCCAGATGGCTGTCCGGCGTACAAAACTGAGTGCTGAGGCACCAAAGTCATAAAATCAAATCAAACATGTCATATATCCTGGAACATAGAACATAGCACTCTGTTTCTATTTTGGTATAAAACATACATGTATGGTTTGAAAATGAGTCATCTTAATCTGAAGCATATAATTTAAGTTTAAAACTCCAAGTTTAAAGAATGTGCCACTCACAGTGTAGATAAATTATATGGATGACTGCTGGGACCTGTTCGGCCAATATTAGGCTCAGCTCAGTCTCCTTCTCCTACAAGTGGAGAAGATGCAAACATAAGTAAAGTAAATGCATGATGCAATGCATGCCATATGCCATGAAAGCTTAATTGCTAAATTCTTTTTTCATTGCCCATTAAGATTATGCTCCAGCCTATCACCTTGACTTAATTCCATAGGAGTTAATTTGGATTTCTTTCTAGTTCATATTGTGCATCTTTATTTCAGCTTAGTAGCCTCATATCCTTTAATTCACTTGGAATTCCTAATGTTAGTTTAAAAGATTTAACCTTGAAGTGATCTATTATATTCCTAATTCTTTTTTTAGGCTAAGCCTATAGTTTTGCCCCCCTCTTAGGCTTTTTAATCTCCCTATTTCGTGTCCTTAATGAACTCTAGCTCTCCCACAAATTTCTCCAACAAAACAGAATTTTCTGTCAAAAAAAAATTTCTGCACATACTCAACCCCTTTTCAACTGATTTCCATGTAGTTCTTGAGCTAAAAGTGGACTTCTACCTAACTCCTTTCTAAATTGACTTGATATACTCCTTTAACTAGTTTTAAACCCCTCCTAATCTCCCTAGAATTTCAGCCTAAACAGAGTACAGCAGCAGGAAATTTGCTGCCAAAAATCCAGCACCTTTTAACTTATTGTTTAAGTTAATTTACTTAGATTAAGCTAGTTCTCTAGTTTTTTCTTCAATCTTCTTTCTAAAGTGACTTAACCCACACTTAAGTAGCTTATTTTACTCAACTTTGAAGCTCCTACAACCCCAAAAAGGTTTGCCAAACCACAGTACTGTTACAGAAATTTTCTGCAGCATAGTTGCTGCACAATCTTACCATTTCATCACAAATTTGGTGATATGAGCTTAATTTCGTGCCTTCTTTTTAACTACCTTCTAAATTTCTCTTAATCATCACTTAAGCCTTTAATTTGACTTGTTCTTAAGCCCATCCAAGTCCCCAAAATTTTAGTCTATAGCAGGATAGTTTGCTGGAAATTTTCCAGATCATTGTCTACTGTGCATCACTGAAACTTAGCTATCACTTTGCATTAAGAAAGCTATTTTCTATTTTCCACTTTTTATTTCTCTTTAAGGTAGCTTAATTAACACTTAATTAGCTTGTAGAGGTGGGTTTTTTCGAGCTCATTAAGCCCCCAAATCTTGGCCTAACATCAGGATTTCTCTGCAGTAAGTTTGCTGTCAAAATTACACACTTTCACTTGATCTTCTAGGGAAATTTCCCCTTCTTGAATCAGAATTTTGGGTCCTCTCTCCTTCCCTCTTTAAGGTGACTTGATCCCTACCTAAACCACCTTTTCAAGCTTGTTTTTAGTCCCATTATAGACTCAAAATATTCAGGTTTAACCATGGTTTGCTGCAGAAAAATCTGCAGCAATGACAGCATGCTATTTCTTTATACTTAATTGAATTGTGCACTTAGAGCTAAATTTCAAAATTTTCTTTTAATCCTCCTTAAGATGACTCACTCAACACTTAATTAACTTAGGAAAATGAACTTTTAGAGCCCATTCTAGCCCTCAAAATCTAAGCCAAACCCAGTATATCACTGTTGGAAAATTCCAGTTTGACAACATAGATATTGTCTTCATTTCCTCTTCCTCAAGTAGTGTAAATTGATTCAAATGGTGTCAATTACTAATCCCCTTCCTAAGGTGGTTAATTATACACTTAATACACCTTCCTAACTTGGTTTTTCCCTAATTAAATCCTCCATAAATTTCGGCCCAAGCAAGTATCATTGCAGAAATTTTTGCAGATGCTCTGTTTTCCTTCAGCTGAGATTCCAGCTTGCATTTCTCATTATTTTGCCAAACACTCCCTTCATTCTAACTACAACTTTCCTCCCCTCTTCTTCCCTAATTCCTAACAACATTTACAGAAGTTTAGATTACAAATAAACCATTAATTTGCAGAAAATTTACAGCAATACAGATTTCATTCCAAAACTCCTCAAAACAAGCAACAATTTCTTGTATCTCCTCCTCTTATCATGTTCAGCTCTTACAGCATGCAACCCAGCGAAATTTCCAGTTCTCCACCCAAAACTCCAGCCATGAAAAGGAAAATCTAGATGATAAAAACCTAATCAAGCAAGAAAATGCAAAGAAATTAAAAGATTTCCCCCAAAAATCACTTACCTTCAATCTCCTCCTTCTTTCTCTCTCATGGGTTTCCCGAAGTTTCCTCTTTTCTTCTCTTTTTGTTTCACGGTTGGGAAGGTTAATCTAGTTAATTACAAGCTGGTTATGTCTATAGATGTAAGGCAAAATTAGGGGTATTTACAAAGAAGCCCCTCACTTGTTTGTTGTTTTAAATTTCTCCCTTTATCATTTAATTTTTGCACTTATACCCCTCTTGATTTAGAAATTTAATCTTACAATTAACTCACTAATTAACTTCTTAATCCTCTAATTTGAGATGTTCTCAAAGATTCCCAATTACTAAAATTTATCTCCCTAAATTCTCATCTCAATCCTTTGAATATTCTCAAATTTTTGGATGCTCCTAACATTAAATTTAAGAATTCTAGATTTTTTTTTTTTGCTATGCTAAGTGAACTTGAA
Source organism: Thlaspi arvense (assembly GCA_911865555.2). NCBI lineage: Eukaryota > Viridiplantae > Streptophyta > Magnoliopsida > Brassicales > Brassicaceae > Thlaspi > Thlaspi arvense. The sequence continues at coordinate 21,524 of CAJVSB020000112.1, forward strand.
CAAATAAATGCTAGCTTAATTATTTGTGTAACCATGTAAGGGTATGTATGTATGTATGTATGTATGTATTATTGTTATTATTATTATTATTATTTTATATATATATATATATATTTTTTTTTCATACTAACTTTTAAGAATATTTATTTTCAAGTTAGGCACACTAATATGGCATGGAATAATGCATGTATGTAAGATATATGAACACTACAATCATCCCTGTCCTAACTTGGTCAGGGACGTGACACACACTATGGCACATAGGTGGCCACTTTTGGGAGACAGTGTCTCAGTGCGATTACAATTATTTCTACATATTGACAAACTTCTTTTTCTATTTTCTAAAAGTTGAGTAACATCATGTCTTTTTTTTGCTATCGGACAACCAACTTTGCTTTTGCTTTTTCTAAAGTTTCTTTATGTGACTTCTTGCTAACAATAATTGCTCTTTGTGGTAGCATCGATCTATTGGGAGTTTGCTAGTTGCAGGATGCTATCTGCCATTTTCTTCATTCTTATCATATTAGGGGAAGGATACCGAAGCAGTTGTCTTCATTTTCTTGGGTGTAATCCACTTCTGTGCTGTCATCTTCATCTTTTTCTTGTTTTGGAGATTCTTCTATCTATAAAAGTCCTTCTAACATTTGTCTCTTGTATTCTTCAAAATCTGTGATGTTGCTAAGTCTGGAATGTAATTGCAATACTCTGAGGGATATTCTCATTGCTGTAGATGATTCATCTTTGCTAGTGCTTGCTATTGGCTGCTTTGAAGATCTTTTCTTGAAAGGGGCAAGGAACGTGTTGACTTGGTCAACAATTTTCTTAACATCAATTTTTTTTCCAATGTTTTACTTTGATTTTTCTAATAACTTCTTTTCGAATATGAGTCAGTGTCAAAATGAAAACACCAACACCTAATCTAGGGGATATTGAAGGAATTGCAAAAAATTAGGAGTCTGACGTCATTGTCTTTCTCAACAGAATATTCGCTATATTCATGGAAAAGTGATTGGATTTCTAGAGGATAGATTTCTAAGGTAGGATCAAAGATTTTTCACCAATTTATCCACCAAGTGGGGAAATGTCCTTGGCATGTTTTTTCAAAGAAAAGGAACCATGTGTGAACGGAACCATCATAAAAAAGGGTATTACTCCATGCATTGATATAATCCCAATAAGTGTAGGCAGATGGAGTCATATCACAAGAGTAGGCTCGAATGGAGCAATAAGGAGCATTCTACAAGGAGGAAATGATGACTTTTTAAATTTGTATTTTCGAGAATGAAATTTTTCTAGGATCTTTGGGATCAAGATTGTGAGTAACTTTGATTGATCCTGTATTTTCTAAAATGGTTTCATAAAAATCTCTAGATTTTTTTGGAGAAGGTGACAAAAATAGGAGGCCTTGAGGAAAGAATAAATTCGAGGCCTCTTTTAAGGATTTGATTTCTAAATTATCATCTAAAAATGCTATATGAATTTGGTTGGGCTTGGTAGCCCAATTATCATTTTTCTTGTCATTGCTACTAGATGATCTGCTAGAAATTGTGGATGGAGAATTGAATGGTTGCAAAACTATCTCTGGGGCTTTTTCTGGATTTTTCTGTGGACTTGCTAATGGGCTGGATGGCTGGTTGACTAAGATAGACCTATATGGTAATGGAGGACAATGAATTAGGTTAAGTATGGTGAATTTGTTGGTGTTGGGTTTTGAGTTCTTGCTATTGGGTCTTTGACTGACCATTTTTCTGCAAAAGAAATCGAGTAATAGACTATAATCAAGTATTAAATTGCTCTCACTTTTTCTCACTTCTATTTCAAAATCAAATGTTAATAGGATATTTGCCATCTTGCGAGAATTTGTTTAGAAACAATATTCTGAGTAGTATTTTCTAAATTTTCTTTTGTCGACTTATAATCAACATGAAGAAGGAAATGTTGATTATATAAGTCAGATTGGAATTTTTGGATAGAAAACAAACTAGACAAGATTACTTTTTTTGAGGAAGAATATGATTTTTGAGGTCCTTTCCATTCTTCTAAGTGAAAGTTTACTAAGTACTATTGTCCTTTTTCTAAGTCTTTATGGGATATTTCTGAAGGAATTCTCTGCTTTAACATGCTACTGTATTCTAGATCTGAAATTTCTATTTCTACTATAAGTAGTGCATTGGGATGGATTATACTAGTGTATGGCAAATCTCTAATTTTATCTTTTCTATTTTCTTCTAATAATTGTTCATAGTCTTCTATTATCCTGAGGGTAGGAAAAATTCTAAATGTAAAATTTATAATTTCTTCCTCATAATAGTTATAGCATTCTATACATCTAGTGTCATAAGTTCTAAAATTTCTAATATAATATGTATATCCTCTTTCTACGTAGATTTTCGTGCAAAGATTTACTAAATTTATATAGGCCTTTAATAAACTTAAAAAATCATAAAAACTCATCATACTATTATCTTGCCAATATTTTATGTCAATGATTACTTTGTTGTCAAAGTATCTTTTTCCTATAAATGTATTATAAGAAATTTCAGTTTGATCTCTAAAATGTTCTGACAAGGGATGTTTTACTCCTATGGGTATACTTTATATGTTGAGTTTATTTCTAAAAATCATGTTGATTTTTCTTTTTCTAGGTTCTGATTCTATTGGAGGAAATACAAATTTGTAACAAACATCTTTTTCAAATATTCTAGTAGAAATTCCTTTAAGATTCATAGTAAAGGGGAATATTGCTGTTAAAAAATGTATTTGTAACATAATACTTTCTTGTATATTTTTTGCTAAAATAAACTGGGTTTTAACACAAACTTTTCCATTACAGATTGCTATATTTGGTAATTCAAATTTTAATTCTAAAGATTCTCCTGAAGCAATGTATAATCTTTTCGTAGTTTTTGTGTAATATTGGGTAGGTATTATTCCTTCTTGAATGCAATTTATATCAGCTCCTGAGTCTACTAATGCTAATTTATCTATTTCAAGATCATAATTAATTCTTAGTTTTATTTTAACTTTGCATTTCTAAATTTTTATTTTATTTATAATGTCTAAATAATTTGTTTTTTCAGTTTCTTCTATTTTTATTTCTTTTCCTGGTCTATGACTAATGAGTTCTGCAGTTATTTCTATTTCTTCTAATTTATTTTCAAATACTAAATTTTTAATTAGTGAATTTTCTTCTTTTAAAATTTCTATTTCCTCTTTAATCTATTTTATTTGCTTTTGCAAGTCTTCTATAGTTGCTGGTTTGTTATTTTTTTCTTCTCTGAATTTTTGTAAGACTTCTCTTATACTAAATTCTTTCATATTAGTCATTCTTTTATTTATCTTATTAGAATCATCTATTTCTAATTGGTCTATGAATTCTTGTAAAAACTCTTCATATTTTCTAAGCATATTAATGCTTGGATTTTCTAAGTTTTTAATTTGTGCATTTATTCCTACTTTTCTATAATTGTAAATTCCTAAATTATTTACTTTTTCTATTCCTTTTAAGAATTTTCACCATTTTTCTAATTTTTCTAATTCATTATACACTACTATCAGTAAGACTTGCGTATTTTTCTCTGATCTAATCATATTCACATGTCTACATTTATATATTCCTTCTTCCTGGTCATCATTTTCAGAGTGTGAATTTTCTGAGGACTTATTATTTCAAAAATGTCTAAATTAGACTCACTAGTTTCTTTTACACTAGATTGATCCATGTCCACTAAAATTTTCATTATTTGATCTTTCACATCATTGTCTATGGTTAGTGCTTTTATTTTTTTTTCTATTCCACATTATTGCTATAATGTCCATATCTTCCACATTTATAAAACTTTATATTTTTCTTTTCTTTTCTCTTTTGATAATATTTTTTCTTTTTACTTTCAGCTTTATCTTTATAAAATTTTTGTTTTGAATATTTCTTATAATGTTTTCTAGGGTAATATTTCTTTCTTTTAAATTTTCTAGAAGGTGCTACTATTTTTTCATATCCGTATTGCTCACAAAAATCTCCTAATTCTTTTCTACTTGTTTGTCTTTCAGTTTTCATTTTGACTTTTAATTTCATATCTGTACATAGTGCTAAACCTTCTGCATTTATTATAGCTACTATTTATCCATAGGTTAAATCTTGGTAAGGAATATTTCCATTATACCTCATTCTAAGTCTTTCTCTTACTTTTTCTGCAAATAATTTAGGTAATCCTGCTATAAATCTTTCTTTCCAATAAGGTGTGTGACAATTATTTCTAGTTAATACTTTTATAATAAATATATCTTTATACTGTCTAAAATCTTGCAAAGAAGGGCATGTTAAGTTAGATAATATTTCAGAAGTTCTTTCTTGAAAAATTTCTGGATCTCCTATAAAATGCTTAAGGATTGAATATATTAACGTGTTAACAGTATCTGGTTCTTCTGTTTGATTTGTTGTACCTTGATTTGTTGATCCTGTTTCTATTTTTATTCTAGTTTTGCTAAGTATAAAATTTCTAGAATCTTTTGTTAAATAATTACTCCATCAATCTCTAAGTACTCCTGTAAATCCATAAACAATTGCTTTTGCTACGTGTCTTTCATTTGTTGTCATTTTCATTTTAACAGCCATTGCATATGTCATCATTTCTGAACAAACTCCTAAAATTTGGTGATCAGCTAATCCATCAATATTCCAAATTACTAAATTATCTCCATAATATTGCGAAGAATTGACTTGATGGTGTTCTTCATATTGGACATCTGGAAAAGACGGTCTATGATAATAATTTTTTGTGTCTCCATATTTTCTATAAGTTTCTTTTCTTTTTATTCTATCTAAGAATTACTTATCATCTTTAGAATTACTATTAGAGTTTTCTCTAATTACACTTAAGTGCAATTTTGTTATATCTAAATTTTCTAATTTTTCTTTGACTTGTTCTAGTATTTTCAAATCATATCTATGCGATAAATTAAATTCTTCCATTTTCAAATCAATTGGTTTTAATAAAGGATTCGTAGAGATTTCTTGAGACTTTATTTTCTCTTTTCCTTTTTCTATAATAGGATTTCCTATTTCTTTATGTAATATTGTTTCTACTTGTTTTCCTATATTGTAAAGCATTAAATTAGAATAATTATTTAGCTCATAGATTTTGTTAACATCTTCTAAAGTTGCTTGACTTTCATTAGGACTATCTCTTCCTGACTTAATTGGTGATGCTACAAAAAAGTGTTCTTTTCCTTCTATTTCTACTCTTGCTAGAATTCTAGACAAAGGAGGATGTTCACTATTATGTCTTTTAGGCCATTGAGTCAACATATAGACTTTTTGACCTTCATCTAGGCTAAAAAACCAATCACAAAAGAAAATATTTTTCTGAAAAAGTACTCTAATTCATAATAATATCTCTTCTTTGTTATTTCTCTTTATTCATAATTATATTTGCTAAAATAATCTTTTCTATTTTGTCTATTTTTCTCACTCATAAATTCATTTCTAATATATTTTTTATCTATTTCGAATTTTCTTTTTATCATATTTATTCCTATATGAGATTCTGGGGAATTACATCAAATCTAGATGGAGAAAGTGAATCACTATCTTATTCATTTCTATATATTGGATTAGGGATTTCTAGTCCGAAGTCTACTCCTTTAAATTTAAGATTGCTAATTGATAAATTCAATTTACATTATACTTTTGTGCTCAATTTTATTGGATTTATCAAGTATTTTTCACTACTTAAGCTAAAATGGGATACAAAATGCCTAAATTCTTTTGATTTCTTTATTCTCCCTTAATTTGAGTGAAATTAATAGTTTTTATTAAAATTGAGCTTTATTGAAAATTTTTGTGTTAAATCTCAAGTTTTCTCACTTTGGTCAATTTGGCTTCAATAGGTCAAAATGCAATGTGGAGCATGGAAACTAGTTTCAAGGCTTTAATGTATTCCAATCCAACTTAACAAAGTTGCATGAGGTGATTTTGAGTAAATTCAAGGGAATTTGTTGCTTGAAATGAAGTGAAGTCAAGTTTTCAACTTTTCAAGTGAAAACTAGGTCATTGGAGGGTCAAATCAAAAAATGAGATTTGGAGACCAAGCCTGAACCTTTTATAGAGTTCATTGTGACTTAACAAATTTGCTAGGAAGGGTTTTGGGTCAATCCAAGCTTAATTGGAGCCTAATTTCAAAGAAATGGCATTTTTGATGTGCAAGTGGAGTTGCAACAACAGTAGGCTGGAGAAAAATCTTCATAACTGGAGTTAGGAAACTCGGATTGGGGAAATTCAAGAAGTTTTGAAAAGGCAAGAAAATGATCTACAATTTTTATGTTTTGACCTCAGTCTAGTTCAGCCCAGAAGGCCCTCGAAAATTAGCCAAAATGCAGCAGCAGCAGTGCAGCATCAGTGCAACAGCAGCAGCAGTTTTACTGCTTGCTGCTGTTTTGAAGAAAATGTCATAACTCTGGCTACAAAATTCGGATTGAGGTAATTCTTGAGGCATTGGAAAGCTAAGAGAGAAAGCTAAAATTTTCATGCTTTGATCTCAATCCAGTTCTGCACATAAGATTCTCGAAATTGAAGGACAAAAGTTGGCAGCTTGCAAGAGTAGCAGCAGATTTTAGAAGAATGCAGCTTGGAGAAGAAAATTCATATCTTGAGCTCAAAAATTGGGATTGGGATGATTCAAGATGTTTTGGAAAGCTGAAAAATAGTTTTACAATTTTCATGTTCAAGCCTCGATCAAATTCAGAATATAGAATGCTCGAAAATTCAGGAACAACTTCATCAGTACTGAAGCAGCAGCAGCAGTTTTACTGCTTGCTGCTGTTTTGGAGAAAGAATCACAACCTGAGGTAGAAAATTCAGATTGAGCTGATTCAAGACTCGTTGGAAAGACAAGAAGAAAAGCTATAATTTTCATGTTTGGGGCTCAACTTAATTCAGAATGTAAGCTGCCCAAATATCAGATAAAAGCCTCATCCTATGCTTAATTTTCAGTTCTGCAGAATTTCACTCCATGGACCAGTTCAGTTGTAGAAAAAACATCATAACTTGAGGTAGAAAATTCAGATCAAGATGATTTAAGATGTTTTGAAAACCTCAGGAAGAGCTCCACAATGTTCATGTTTTGCTCAAAATCTAATTTATCATAGAAAGGGCTCAAAATTTAGCAAACAGTTGCAGCAGTCAGAGCAGTTAAGCAGATTTTTAACAGCTGCGTGTTAGAAGAAAAAATTTCATAACTTGAGGTAGAAAATTCAGATTGTGATGATTCAAAAGGCATTAGAAAGATAAGAACGAATTCTACAATTTTTATGTTTTGGCTTCAGTCCAATTCAGCCTGTAAGATGTCCAAAATTTTGGAAGAAGCAAACAGACTTGCAGATTCAGCAGCAACAGCAACATCAGAGTTTGCAGATCCAAATGCAAGCACTCATGACCCGAATGGAGGATCCAGATCTACGTCCATAACCCTAATTTGGGATCCAACTGAGTTGCTATTCTTGCAACAATGCATGACCGTTGGAATTCAAAGCCAACCAGCTGAACCACTCCATTCCATCAAAAACCAATAGGATTGATGATTGCTTGGAAGGGTTGCTGCTGTCTAGGCATGGGCTGAGCATGGGCTGTGCAGAGGATGGCAGGAGTGGGTGAGAAAGTGATTATTCAGCTTGAGGGAGGAGGGTTTTCTGGGAGTTTTTTGTCTGCCACGAAATTACAGCACAGAGAGGGGGTGATACGAGTGAGACAGCAGAGGGAGATTTTCTTTGAGCTGGTTTTACAGCTTGAGAGAGAGGTTGTGTGGGCTGGTTCTAGAGCTGGAGAGGCACGAAATACAGCTGAAGAGAGGCACGAAATTACAGTAGAAGAGAGGTTCTGCAACCACCAAGAGAAGGCACGAAATTGAAGGGAAGGAAGGAGTTTCTCTTTGCAGATTTCTTCCATCTGATGAGTTCTTCTCTCTGATTTCATTTACTAAACATTTTCTAGTTTTGTACCAGCTGTAATATGTATGAACTCATGATGTATGTTAAATTTGTTGCTACATTTTTGAAGAACATCATGGGGTGATTATCTTTGTTGGGGGAATGATGTAGCTATACCACTTGATTTTGCTTGATAATATGCATTGAAATTGTGATTCTAGGGTTTCTGCAAATTTTTTCAGATTTGAGCTTAATGTTGTTTGCATAAAATTAGAGTTTTAATTTAGTTTGGTATGGTAAGAGGAGCTAATGAATTTTCAGATTTGTTGCAAACAGTTTTTAAAACAAATTTGTAGAATAAAGCTGAATTAATGAGATCAAATTTTGCTAATCTTAATGCTATTCGCTTATAATTGATATTTTCAACCTTGTTATCGTCCAGTAGGAGTGGCTAGGTGGGATTTATTGATTTTAATTGAATTGAATTTTGAATGTAATTTTCAATTACGAGTCAATGCATTATTTGACACAATTAAGATTGGGTAGTTCTGTAGAATGCCTAATTTCTATTGTGTGGTCTGTTTAGGTAGTCCAGTAGGATGCTTAACCGAAAGGGATTTCACTAATCTTAATGCATTTTGAAATTGAGTAAATTAGGCGGGGCTCGGTAGAGACCGACGAAGATATTCACTTTCAAGATAGTTTAGCCGGTTCGGTAAGAAGGTTAATAGTTTCAGAAATCTTGCCATCTCATCTATTTTAGCAACCCTAGATTCCATTTTAATTCATAATATCAAGCAAAATTAAGTTGGTATTGGCGAAATCATCTTCCTCAACGGTGTCTCTCACATATTTTTACTTAAATCTCTCTCTTGCATAATCTCTTAATTTCCCTCACTAGTTAGAAATTTTATTTTCTATTTTTATTAAATTTTCACAAACTCACTTTTCTTTCAATTAACGCCTAAGTTAGGTCAAAATTTGCAAATTAATCAAAATCAATCCTCGTGGGATCGACACTCTACTTCATCACTTTATTACTTGTAACGGCTGGTGCACTTGCCAATTAGGCGTGCTAGGCGCGCAACACTAATACTAGCTCTAGATTTTTCAAAATCTTCTACAAGATTAGATGACTCTCCTATTGGTCTATAGTCTCTTGGTCCAAACCTAATTGTAACTTTCCCTTCATCATCTTGTGTTATTTCTGGATTATTTCTAAGTGTTGGAACTTCATGTTCAAATTCCCATACCCATTATTTATTATATTTTTCCATTCTAATTTTCTTAGTGTATATCCTATAGTATTTTGGGGACTAAATTATAATAATAAAGTTTCATTTCTAGGTGAACTCCTAAGTGCTCCTAGGTGGATAGAAGTTTTCATCACTTATAATACAGTCTATAAATTACAGTCATAGGTCTAGATCCATCTTTTATGTGTAAATTCTTTGTTTGCACTTTCATTGTCAAAACATCTAGGATGTTGGGATCAAAAAGGTCAATTGAAAATTTTTGGGAAACAATTAAAATAAATAGGACCACTACACATGTTTGATTCCACTAATGTTAAAAGTGATTCTTCAAAATTATGATGTCTAGCGTCTTTTAATACTATGCATGTTGGGGTATTAATTCCTAATCTGTATAAAGGTTTTGCTGCAGCTTGAATTAATCCTATATGGATATATCTATATTTTTCTCTGTATTTTTTAATTGCTTGTGCAGATAATAATTGGAATTGTTGGGTATTTTTCTCTAAGTGAAATAGTTTGCTCAAATGTTTTAATTGCATATTGATATCCAAAATCAAAAGGTTTATTTTGATAAATATTTCTAAATTTTCTCTAGGGATTGTCCAATTTCTAATATGATTTTCTATTTTACTATACTTAATTCTTCTTGAGACAATTCTAAACTTTCCTGTAAATCAGATGCTACTTCTAAATCTTCTTCTAATCTTTCTCTCCTAGGAGTATTATTTTCAGAACTCCTACTCCAACTTGCTATTGACTTGGTTGAATTACTTCTAGTCAATCTCTTCATTAGATTATCCATCCTAACCTAATCGAACCATGGCTCACCAACGGTCTCACTGCCACACCTTAGGACTTATTGTCAGGAGCATTGTTGACCAACGCTCAACATTAGGAAAGATGGTTTCATCAAAAAAAGACTATAAGCAACTTAACAAAGCAATAACAATTTCAAATAAGAACAAAGAGATAATACAATAAGGGAGATTATTAGAATTCAGAATTTAGAAAATTATTTCTCAAATTTCTTGATTGATCTTTCTACTTGTTTTTTATCAAAATAATATGCTTGAGTGTAGAACTCATGCCTATTATAATCTTCTCCTTTAGATGTAAGAAATATCAAAAGTTTATCTAAATCAACAATTTTTCTGTATTTCTTGATGGCAACTCTGCGTGAATTTGATGGAGAAAAGAAAGGATTATAACCACGAGAATTATGATGGAAATTTACGTAGAAAGAGGACATACATATTATATTAGAAATTTTAGAACCTATGACATTAGATGTATAGAATGCTATAAACTACTATGAGGAAGAAATTATAAATTTTACATTTAGAATTTTTCCTACCCTTAGGATAATAGAAGACTATGAACAATTATTAGAAGAAAATAGAAAAGATGAAATTAGAGATTTGCCATACACTAGTATAATCCATCCCAATGCACTACTTATAGTAGAAATATAAATTTTAAATCTAGAATACAGTAGTATGTTAAAAGCATAGAATTCCTTTAGAAATATCCCATAAAGACTTAGAAAAAGGACGAGAGTACTTAGTAAACTTTCACTCAGATGAATGGAAAGGGCCTCAAAAATCATATTCCTCCTTAGAAAAAGTAATCTTGTCTAGTTTGTTTTCTATCCAAAAATTCCAATCTGACTTATATAATCAACATTTCCTTTTTCGTGTTGATTATAAGTCGACAAAAGAAAATTTAGAAAATACTACTTAGAATATTGTTTCTAAACAAATTCTCGCAAGATGGCAAATTATCGTATTAACATTTGATTTTGAAATAGAAGTGAGAAAAAGTGAGAGCAATTTAATACTTGATTATAGTCTCTTACTCGGTTTCTTTTGCAGAAAAATGGCTAGTCAAAGGCCCAATAGCAAGAACTCAGAGCCCAACACCAACAGAATCACCATACTTAACCCAATTCATCATACTCCATTACCATATAGGTTTGTCTTAGTCAACCAGCCATCCAGGCCATTAGCAAGTCCACAGAAAAATCCAGAAAAAGCCTTAAAGATAGTTGTGAAACCATTCAATTCTCCATCCACAATTTCTAGCAGATCATCTTGTAGCAATGACAAGAAAAATGATAATTGGGCTACCAAGCCCAATCAAATTCATGTAACATTTTTAGATAATGATTTAGAAATCAAATCCTTAAAAGAGGCCTCGAATTTATTCTTTCCTCAAGGCCTCCTATTTTTGCCACCTTCTCCAGAAAAATCTAGAGATTTTTGTAAAACCATTTTAGAAAATACGGGATCAATCAAAGTTACTTACAATCTTGATCCCAAAGATCCTAGAAAAATTTCATTCTCGAAAATACAAATTAAAAAAGTCATCACTTCCTCCTTGTGGAATGCTCCTTATTGCTCCCTTCGAACCTTCTCTTGTGACATGACTCCATCTGCCTACACCTATTGGGATTATATCAATGCATGGAGTAATACCCTTTTTTATGATGGTTCCGTTCACACATGGTTCCTTTTCTTTGAAAAAACATGCCGAGGACATTTCCCCACTTGGTGGATAAATTGGTGGAAAATCTTTGGTCCTACCTTAGAAATCTATCCTCTATAAGTCCAATCACTTTTCCATGAATATAGCGAATTTTTTGTTGAGAAAGACAATGACATCAAACTCCCTAAATTTTTGTAATTCCTTCAATATCCCCTAGATTGTGTGTGGGTGTTTTCATTTTGACACTGACTCATATCCGAAAAAAATTTGTTAGAAAAATCAAAGTAAAACATTGGAAAAAAATTGATGTTAAGAAAATTGTTTACCAAGTCAATACATTCCTTGCCCTTTTCAAGAAAAGATCTTTAAAGCAGCCAATAGCAAGCACTAGCAAAGATGAATCATCTACAGCAACGAGAATATCCCTTAGAGTATTGCAATTACATTCCAGACTTAGCAACATCATAGATCTTGAAGAATACAAGAGACAAATATTAGAAGGACTTTTACAGATAGAAGAATCTCCAAAAGAAGAAAAGGATGAAGATGACAGCACAGAAGTGGATTACGCCCAAGAAAATGAAGACGACTGCTTTGGCATCCTTCCCCCAATAAGATAAGATTGAAGAAAATGGTAGACAACATCCTCCAGCTAGCAAACTCCCAATGGACTGATGCTACCACAAAGAGCAATTATTGTTAGCAAGAAGTCACATAAAGAAACTTTAGAAAAAGCAAAAGCAAAGTTGGTTGTCTGATAGTAAAAAGAAGACATGATGTAACTCAGCTTTTGGAAAATAGAAAAAGAAGTTTGTTGGTATGTAGAAATAATTGTAATTGCACTGAAACACTATCTCCCAAAGGTGGCCGCCCATGTGTCATAGTGCGAATAGAAATGATTTGTAATTTTGTCTAAGTCTGTAAAATAACTAGAGTTAAGTCATTTGAGTCTGTAAAAGAATAATCAAAGTTGAGTCTTGTGTAACTATGGTTGAGTCTAGTTTGTCTATAAAAGAGTCATTTGTTGTGTTAGTTGGCAGAGGGTGTTTGGAGAACAAAAAATCAGTATACTCCTTGCAAGAAGAAAAGCCATATGCCTTCCGAGTCTTTGTAATATCCAAGCAAGTTTTTGTAAGTTTCCTAATCAAGTCTTTGTAGTCATATTGTTTTCCATTTGCAAAGTAATCATCCTTGTGTGCTTTCACTCAATTTGCAATTGTCATATTCACTTCTTGCATTTACACTCATTTAGCAACTATCTTCTTTAATACCTGGGCCATTATGGTATCAGAGCCATTTGTTTATAGTAATCATGGTACATCCTAATTCTCGTGGTTATAATCCTTTCTTTTCTCCATCAAATTCACATAGAGTTGCCATCAGGATGATAATATATATTAAAAAATATGTTATATGTAGCATATTATAAAAAATAATATAACATATATAAAATGTACTATATATAGTGCCTACATATATGTATATGTATAATATATAACATATATAAAATGTATTATATATAGCACATACATATATGTAAATGTATTTTACATATCCATGTAGTATACATCTATGTATAGTATATCTATATAGTGCATATATTATACAATATATATGGTATATATATAAAATATGTACTAAATATAGTAGATATGTAATATGTCTATATATTATACATATATTTGTACATTTGTATTAACATATATGTACATACATATAGTAAATATAATACACATATAATATATATATATACACACATAATAGATATATATATTATTCATATAGTAGTACATTTTATTAATATATAGTACATATCTACTATGTTTATATATTATAAATAAATAGAACACTTAGAAGTAATCCTGAAATAACACAAGATAATGAAGGAAAAGTTACAATTAGGTTTGGACCAAGAGTCTATAGGCCAATAGAAGAGTCATTTAGTCTTAGAGAAGACTTTGAAAAAATCTAAACCTAGTATTAGCAATCTTAAATTTAAAGGAGTAGATTTTAGACCGGAAATCCCTAATGCAATATATAGAAATGAACAAGATAGTGATTCACTTTCTCCCACTAGATCTAATGTAATTCCCCCAGCATCTCATATAGGAATAAATATGATAAAAAGAAAATTCGAAATAGATAAAGAATATATTAGAAATGAATTTATGAGTGAGAAAAATAGACAAAATAGAAAAGATTATTTTAGCAAATATAATTATGAAGAAAGAAAAATAATAAAAGAGAGATATTATTATGAATTAGAAATACTTTTCCAAAGAAATATTTTCTTTTTTGATTGATTTTTTAACCTAGATGAAGGTCAAAAAGTCTGTATGTTGACTCAATGGCCTAAAAGACATGATAGTGAACATCCTTATTTGTCTAGAATTCCATCAAGAGTAGAAATTGAAGGAAAAGAACAATTTTTTGTTAAAACACCAAACAAATTAGGAAGAGATAGTCCTAGTGAGTCTCAAGTAAATTTAGAAGATGTTAAAAAAATTTATGAGCAAAATAATTATTCCAATTTAATGCTTTATAATATAGGAAAACAAGTAGAAACAATTTTACATAAAGAAATAGGAAATCCTATTATAGAAAAAGGAAAAGAGAAAATAAAGTCTCAAAGGAATTTCTACAAATCCTTCAGTAAAACCAATTGATTTGAAAATGGAAGAATTTAATTTACCACAGATATGATTCGAAAATACTAGAACAAGTCAAAGAAAAATTAGAAAATCTAGATATAACAAAATTGCACTTAAGTGTAATTAGAGAAAACTCTAATAGTAATTCTGAAGATGATAAGAAATTCTTAGATAAAATAAAAACAAAAGAAAATTATAGAAAATATGGAAACACAAAAAATTATTATCATAGACCATCTTTTCCAGATGTCCAATATGAAGAACACCATCAAGTCAATTCTTCGCAATATTTTGGAGATAATTTAGTAATTTGGAATATTGATGAATTAGCTGATCACCAAATTTTAGGAGTTTGTTCAGAAATGATGACATATGCAATGACTGTTAAAATGAAAATGACAACAAATAAAAGACACATAGCAAAAGCAATTGTTTATGGATTTACAAGAGTACTTAGAGATTGGTGGAGTAATTATTTAACAGAAGATTCTAGAAATTTTATACTTAGTAAAACTAGAATAAAAATAGAAACATGATTAACAAGTCAAGATACAACAAATCAAATAGAAGAACCAGATGCCGTCAACACGTTAATATATTCAATCCTTAAGCATTTTATAGGAGATCTAGAAATTTTTCAAGAAAGAAACTTCTGAAATATTATCTAACTTAACATGCCCTTCTTCGCAAGATTTTAGATAGTATAAAGATATGTTTATTACAAAAGTATTAACTAGAAATGATTGTCACACACCTTATTAGAAAGAAAGATTTATAATAGGATTACCTAAATTATTTGCAAAAAAAGTAAGAGAAAGACTTAGAATGAGGTATAATGGAAATATTCCTTATAAAGATTTAACCTATGGACAAATAGTAGCTATAATAAATGCAGAAAGTTTTGCACTATGTACAGATATGAAATTAAAAGCCAAAATGAAATATGAGAAACAAATAAGTAGAAAAGAATTAGGAGATTTTTGTGAGCAATATGGATATGAGAAATAGTAGCACCTTCTAGAAAATCCAAAACAAATAAATATTACCCTAGAAAACATTATAAGAAATATTCAAAACAAAAATTTTATAAAGATAAAGCTAAAACTAAAAAGAAAAAATATTATCAAAAGAGAAAAGAAAAGAAAAATATAAAGTGTTATAATGTGGAAGATATGGACATTATAGCAATGAATGTGGAATATAAAATAAAATAAAAGTACTAACTATAGACAATGATGTGGAAGATCAAATAATAAAAATTTTAGTGGACACTGACCAATCTAGTATAGAAGAAACTAGTGAGTCTGATTTAGACATTTTTAAAATAATAAGTTCCTCAAAAAATTCACATCAAAACTATATAATGTATTATAATATATATTATATATTCACTATATAGTATACATAGTACATATATATATACATATGCACTATGTGTACATAGTATATAGGATATTGCATAGTACATATATATATATATATACCATGTGTAAATAGTATATAGTATATATAAAACTTTTTATGAGAATTAATTGCTTATTGTAGTTAAAAAATATATTAAATTTTTTATATATTAAATATAATATTACATATATAATATATATTAAAAAATATGTTATATGTAACATATTATAAAATATAATGTAACATATATAACATATATAAAATATACTGTATATGTAGTGCATGTTGTAGTATATGTACGTACATACAGTACTATTAAAATTTTGTACACATAATACACATGTATTATATGTATTTGTATATATGTATATTATACTACATATACACTATTAAATTTAGTACACATAGTACACAAGTACTATATGTGTACATATACTACTACTTGAACTATGTGTATATTTATATTATACTATATAATATATATATATAGTATAAATAGTAGTAGATGTACACACATATAATTATGTGTTATATGTACTACATATACAATATGTACTGCGTATAGTACATGTAGTACAAATAATATAATATATTATTATATTATACTATATATTATATGACTTTGTTATTATATAGTATAATAATAGACAATATAATATAAGTACATTTGTAGTATATGTGTAATATGTAATATTATATATATATACTATATTATATATATAGGACTATATATACATATATTATATAGTATATATGTGTGTTATATGTACTACATATAGTATATGTACTACATATAGTACATGTAGTACAAATAATATATATAATATTATATTATACTATATATTATATGACTTTGTTATATATATAGTATAATAATATACAATATAATATAAGTACATTTGTAGTATTTATGTAATATGTAATGTTATATATATATACATTATATATAGAGTACTATATATGCATATATTATATAGTATATATGTGTGTTATATGTACTACATAAAGTATATGTACTGCATATAGTACATGTAGTACAAATAATATATATAATATTATATTATATTATATTACATGTAGTATAATAATATACTATATAATGTATTATATATACATATACAATATATATATATAGTACATGTATGGAGAAGATTATGATAGGCATGAGTTCTATACTCAAGCATATCATTTTCATAAAAAGAGATTAGAAATATCAATTAAGAAATTAGAAAAATATATTTTCTAAATCCTTTCTCTGATCATCTCTCTTATTGTGTTATCTTCTTTATTCTTATTTGAAACTGTTGCTGCTTTGTTAAGTTGCTTATAGCCTGCTTTTTATGAAACTATCTTGTCCTAATGCTGAGCGTTGGTCAGCGGTGCTCTCGACAGTAAGTTTTAGGGTGTGGCAGTGAGACCGTTGGCGAGCCGTGGTCCTGGTTAGATTATGATGGACAGTCTAATGAAGAGATTGGCTAGAAGTAATTCAACTAGGTCAGTAGCAAGTTCAAGTAGGAGTTCTGAAAATAATACTCCTAAGAGAGAAAGATTAGAAGATGATTTGGCAGTAGCTTCTAATTTACAGGAAAGTTTAGAATTGTCACAAGAAGAATTAAGCATAGCAAAAATAGAAAATCATATCAGGAACTGGACAATCTCTAAAGAAAATTTTAGAAATATTTACCAAAATAAACCTTTTGATTTTGGATATCAATATGCAATTAAGACATCTGAGCAAACTATTTCATTTAGAGAAAATACCCAGCAATTTCAGTTATTGTCTACACAGGCAATTAGAAAATACAGAGAAAATATAGATATATCCACATAGGATTAATCCAAGCCGCAATAAAACCTCTGTTCAGACTAGGAATTGATACCCCAACATGCATAGTAGTAAGAGACACTAGACATCATAATTTTGAAGAATCACTTTTAGCATTAGTGGAATCAAATATGTGTAGTGGTCCCATTTACTTTAATTGTTTCCCAAATTTTTCAATTGACCTTTTTGATCCCAATATCTTAAATGTTTTGACGATGAAAGTGCAAATAAAGAATTTACATATAAAAGATGGATCTAGACCTATAGGTATAATTTATAGATTGTATTATAAGCTAATGAAAACCTTAATCCACCTAGGAGCACTTAGAAGTTCACTTAGAAATGAAACTTTGTTATTAGAATTTAATCCCCAAAATACTATAGGATATACACCTAGAAAATTAGAATAAAAAAATATAATAAATAATGGAGTATGAGAATTTGAACATGAAGTTCTACCAGCAAATTTAGCAAGAACACTTAGAAATAATCCAGAAATTACACAAGATGATGAAGGAAAAGTCACAATTAGGTTTGGACCAAGAGTCTATAAACCAATAGGAGAATCCTCTAGTCTTAGAGAAGATTTTGAAAAATCTAGACCATGTGTTAGCAATCTTAAATTTAAAGGAGTAGATTTTAGACCAGAAATCCCTAATCCAATGTATAGAAATGAGCAAGATAGTGAATCACTTTC
Organism: Thlaspi arvense; assembly: GCA_911865555.2. Classification (NCBI taxonomy): domain Eukaryota; kingdom Viridiplantae; phylum Streptophyta; class Magnoliopsida; order Brassicales; family Brassicaceae; genus Thlaspi; species Thlaspi arvense. Next base: position 39,764 of record CAJVSB020000112.1, read on the forward strand.
TCCCACTCGATCTGATGTAGTTCCCCCAAAATCTCATTTAGGAATAAATATGATTAGAAAAAAATTTGAAATAGATAAAGAATATATTAGAAATGAATTTTTGAGTGAGAAAAAATAGACAAAATAGAAAAGATTATTTTAGCAAATATAATTATGAAGAAAGAGAAATAATAAAGAAAATATATTATTATGAAATGGAAATACTTAGAAAAAATATTTTCTTTTTTGATTGGTTCTTTAACTTAAATGGAAAGCAAAGAGTCAACATGTTAACTCAATGGCCTAAAAAGCAAAATAGTGAACATCCACCTTTGTGTAGAATTCTAGTAAGAGTAGAAATTGAAGGAAAAGAACACCTTTTTGTAGCATCACCAATTAAATCAGGAAGAGAAAACTCTAAAGAAAATCCTACTGAGAATCAAGTAAATTTAGATGATATTAAAAAAGTTTACGAGCAAAATAATTATTCTAATTTAATGCTTTATAACATAGGAAGACAAGTAGAAACAATATTACATAAAGAAATAGGAAATCCTACTATAGAAAAAGGAAACGAAAAAATAAAAATATCAAGAAATTTCTACAAATCCTTTAGTAAAACCAATAGATTTGAAAATAGAAGATTTTAATTTACCATAGAGATATGATCCAAAAATATTAGAACAAGTCAAAGAAAAATTAGAAACTTTAGATATAACAAAACTACACTTAAGTGTAATCAAAGAAAATTCTAATAGTAATTCTGAAGATGATATACAATTTTTAGACAAAATAAAAACAAAAGAAACTTATAGAAATTATGGAAACACAAAAAATTATTATCAGCCAAATAAAATGAGAATATGCAAGATGATTTCTAAGCAAGTGTGAATGCTAAAAATAAATGAGACAATTGCTATGAGAGTGGAAGCACACGATGAAGATTAATATTGCTAGTGGAAGACAATATTGCTACAAAGACTTGACTAGGAAACTTACAAAGACTTTCTTGGAAAAGACTCTGGGAAGGCAGATGGCTTTTCTTTTTGTAAGTAATATTTTGTTTTTGCAAAACCCACTCTGCCGACCAACAATACAAATGACTCTTTTATAGACAAACTTGACTCTACTCTAGTTACACAAGACTCGACTCTGATTAAACTTTTATAGACTCAATAACTTGACTCTGGTTACTTTACAAACTCAGACAAAATACAAATTATTCCTATTCACACTATGGCACATGGACAGCCACCTTTGGGAGACAGAGTCTCAGTGCGATTACAATTATTTCTAGACACAGACAAACTTCTTTTTCCATTTTTCTAAAAGCTAAGTTACATCATGTCTTCTTTTTGCTATCGGACAATCAACTTTGCTTTTGCTTTTTCTAAAGTTTCTTCATGTGACCTATTGCTAAAATTATTGCTTCGTTGTGCAGCGTCGGTCCATTGGAATTTTGCCAGATGGAAGATGCTGTCTGCCATTTTCTTCATCTAATTGGGGGAAGAATGCCGAAGCAGTCGTCTTCATTTTCTTAGGCGTAATCTACTTCTGTATTGTCATCTTCATCCTTTTCTTCTTTTGGAGATTCTTCTATTTGCGAAAGTCCTTCTAACATCTGTCTTTTGTATTCTTCAATATCTATGATGTTGCTAAGTTTGGTATGCAGCTGTAATGCTCTGGAGGAAATTTTCATTGTTGTGGACGATTCGTCTTTGCTAGTGCTTGCTACTAGTTGCTTTGACAATCTTCTTTTGAAAGGGGCCAGGAATGTGTTGACTTGGTCAACAATTTTCTCAATTTTAATTTTCTTCCAATGTTTCACTTTGATCTTTCTAACAAATTTCTTAGGATATGAGTTAGTGTCAAGATGAAAACACCAACACATAATCCATGGGATATTAAAAGAATTGCAGAAATTCAGAAGTCTGATATCGTTGTCTTTCTAATCAGAAAATTTGTTATATTCAAGAAAGAGTGATTGAGTTTGCAGAGGATAAATTTCTAAGGTAGGGCTAAAGATTTTCCACCAATTTATCCACCAAGTGGGGAAATGTCCTTGGTAGGTTTTTTTAAGGAAAAAGAACCAAGTGTGAACAGAACCATCATAGAAAAGGGCATTGCTCCACGCACTGATATAATCCCAATACGTGTAAGCGGATGGAGTGATGTCACAAGAGAAGACTCTGAGGGAACAATAAGGGGCATTCCACAAGGAGGAAATGATGACCTTATTGATTTGTCTTTTCAAAAATGAAATTTTTGCTAGAATCTCTGGGGTCAAGATTATGAGTAATCTTAACCGATCCAGTATTTTCTAAAATAGTTTCATAAAATTCTCTGGATTTTTCTGGAGAAGGTGGTAAAAACAGGAGGCCTTGAGGAAAGAATAAATTCGAGGCTTCCTTTAGGGATCTAATTTCTAAATCATCATCTAAAAATGCTATATGAATATGATTGGGCTTGGTAACCGAATTTTCATTTTTCTTGTCATTGCTATTAGATGATCTGCTAGAAATTGTGGATGGAGAATTAAACGGTTGCAAAATTATCTCTGGGGCTTTTTCTGGATTTTTCTGAGGATTTGCTAATGGGCTTGATGGTGTAGATAGGCTTGCTAAAACAGAGCTATATGGTAAAGGTGGATAGCGAGCTGAGTTTAGGACAGTGAATCGGTTGGTATTACTAGGTGAAGGTGAATTGCTATTGGGTCTTCTATTTCTATTGTTGAGCCTTGGACTTGCCATTTTCTTGTAAAAGAAATCAATTAATAAATTGCTCTCACTGTTTCTCACTTCTATTTCAAAATCAAATATTGATAAAATATTTTGCCATCTTTCTAAAATTTGTTTGGAAATGGAATTTTGAATGGAATTTTCTAGAATTTGTTTTTCTGGCTTGTAATCAACATGGAGAAGGAAATGTTGGTTATACAAGTTAGCTTAGAATTTCTGAATGGAGAATAAACAGGATAGGATTATCTTTTCTAGAGTGGAGAATGATTTCTGAGGACCTTTCCATTCTTATACATAGAACTTTACTAAGTACTCTCGACCTTGTAAGGTTTTATGGGACTTTTCTAAGGGTATTTTATATTTTAATATGCTATCGAATCCTAAATTTGATATTTCTATTTTTACTATGGGCAATGTGTATGGGTATAATATTCTTGGAAATTTTATTTTATTTTTTTCTATTTCTTTTCTATTTTCTTCAAATAATTCTTCAAAGTCTTCTATTATCCTAAGAGTAGGAAAAACTCTAAATGTAAAATTTATCATTTCTTCATCATAGTGGTTAAAATATTCTATATATCTAGTATCATAGGTTCTAAAATTTCTAAGATAATATGTGTATCCTCTTTCTATGTAAATTTCCATGCAGGGATTAACTAGATTTATATAAGCTTTTAATAGACTTAAAAAATCATAAAAACTTATCATGCTATCATCTTGCCAATATTTTATGCTAATGATTACTTTATTTTCACAATATCTATTTCCTATGAATGTATTATAAGAAACTCCAGTTTGATCTCCAAAATGTTTAGCTAAAGGATGTTTTATTCCTATGGGCATATTTTCTATGTTGAGTTTATTTCTAAAAATCATGTTGATTTTTCTTTTCCTAAGTTCTTTTTCTATTTGAGGGAATATAAATTCATAAAAAACATCTTTTCCAAATATTCTAGTAGAAATTCCTCTAAGATTTACAGTAAAGGGAAAACTTGGTGTTAAAAAGGGTATTCCTAGAATAATACTTTCTGCCATATTTTTTACTAAAGTGAATTTGGATTTTACACAAACTTCTCCGTTGCAAATTGCTACATCGGATAATTTATATTCTAATTCTAAAGATTCTCCCAAAGCAGTTTCTAATTTTTCTTTGGTTTTCTCATAATATTGGGCCGGAACTAATTTTTCCTTAATGCAATTTATATCAGCTCCTGAGTCTACTAATGCTAATTCATCTATTTCAAGATCATCATTAATTCTTAATTTTATTTAAATTATCCATTTCTGAATTTTTATTTTATTTATAATTTCTAAATAATTTGTTTCTTCAATTCCTTCTATTTTTATTTCTTTTCCTGGTCTATGATTACTAGTTTCTGCAGTTGTTTCTATTTCTTCTAATCTATTTTCAAATATTAAACTTTTAATTAGTGAATTTTCTTCTTTTAAAAATTTCTATTTCTTCTTTTATCTGTTTGATTTCATTTTGCAAATCTTCTATGGTTGCTGGTTTATTCTTTTCTTCTCTAAATCTTTGTAGAACTTTTTTTATACTAAATTCTTTCATGTTAGTCATTCTTTTATCTATCTCATTAGAATCATCTATTTTTAATTGCTCTATGAATTCTTGTAAAGATTTTTTATCTTTTCTAAGCATATTAATTTTTGGATTTTCTAAGTTTTTGATTTGTGCATTTATTCCTGCTTTTCTATAATTATAAACTCCTAAATTATTTAATCTTTCTATTGCTTTTAAGGATTTCCACCATCTATCTAATTTTTCTAATTCATTATATAATACTATTAGTAAAGTTTGCGTATTTTTCTCTGATCTAATCATACTCACATGTCCACAATTACATATTCCTTCTTCCTGGTCATCCTTTTCAGTGTGTGAATTTTCTAAGGAACTTACTATTTCAAAAATGTCTAAATCAGACTCACTAGTTTCTTCTACACAAGATTGGTCCGTATCCACTAAAATTTTCATTATTTGATCTTTCACATCATTGTCTATGGTTAATGCTTTTATTTTCTTTTCTATCCCACACTCATTACTATAACGTCCATATCTTCCACATATATAACACTTTATGATCTTCTTATCTCTTCTCTTTTGATAATATTTTCTCTTTTTATTTTTAGTTTTATCTTTATAAAATTTTTGTTTTGAAAATTTCTTATAATATTTTCTAGGGTAAATTTTCTTTGTTTTGGCTTTTCTAGAAGGTGCTACTATTTTCTCATATCCATATTGCTCACAAAATCTTCTAATTCTTTTCTACTTGTTTGTTTCTCATATTTCATTTTGGCTTTTAATTTCATATCTGTAAATAGTGCTAAACCTTCTGCATTTATTGTTGCTACTATTTGTCCATAAGTTAAATCTTGGTAAGGAATATTTCCATTATACCTCATTTTAAGTCTTTCTCTTACTTTTTCTTCAAATAATTTCGATAATCCTGCTACAAATCTTTCTTTCCAATAAGGTGTGTGACAATCATTTCTAGTTAAGACTTTCGTAATAAACATATCTTTATACCATCTAAAATATTGCAAAAAAGGGCATGTTAAGTTAGATAATATTTCAGAGGTTCTTTCTTGAAAAATTTCTGGATCTCCTATAAAATGCTTAAGGATTGCATATATTAATGTATTGACAGCGTTTGGTTCTTCTATTTGACTTGTTGATTCTATTTCTACTTTTATTCTAGTTTTGCTAAGTATAAAATTTCTAGATTCTTCTGTTAAATAATTACTCTACCAATCTCTAAGTACTCTTGCAAATCCATAAATAATTGCCTTTGCTATATGTCTTTCATTTGTTGTCATTTTCATTTTTACAGCCATTGCATATGTCATCATCTCCGAACAAACTCCTAAAATTTGGTGATTAGCTAATCCATCAATATTCCAAATTACTAAATTATCTCTATAATATTGTGATGAATTTACTTGGTGGTGTTCTTCATATTGGACATCTAGGAAAGACAGTCTATGATAATAATTTTTTGTGTTTCCATATTTTCTATAAGTTTCTTTTGTTTTTATTTTGTCTAAAAATTGTCTATCATCTTCAGAATTACTATTAGAATTTTCTTTAATTACACTTAAGTGTAGTTTTGTTATATCTAAATTTTCTAATTTTTCTTTGACTTGTTCTAATATTTTTGGATCATATCCATGTGGTAAATTAAAATCTTCTATTTTCAAATCTATTGGTTTTACTAAAGGATTTGTAGAAATTTCTTAATATTTATTTTTTCTTTTCCTTTTTCTATAGTAGGATTTCCTATTTCTTTATGTAATATTGTTTCTACTTGTCTTCCTATGTTATAAAGCATTAAATTAGAATAATTATTTTGCTCATAAACTTTTTTAATATCATCTAAATTTACTTGATTCTCAGTAGGATTTTCTTTAGAGTTTTCTCTTCCTGATTTAATTGGTGATGCTACAAAAAGGTGTTCTTTTCCTTCAATTTCTACTCTTGCTGGAATTCTACACAAAGGTGGATGTTCACTATTTTGCTTTTTAGGCCATTGAGTTAACATGTTGACTCTTTGCTTTCCATTTAAGTTAAAGAACCAATCAAAAAAGAAAAATATTTTTCTAAGTATTTCCATTTCATAATAATATATTTTCTTTATCATTTCTCTTTCTTCATAATTATATTTGCTAAAATAATCTTTTCTATTTTCTCTATTTTTCTCACTCAAAAATTCATTTCTAATATATTCTTTATCTATTTCAAATTTTTTTCTAATCATATTTATTTCTAAATGAGATTCTGGGGGAACTACATCAGATCGAGTGGGAGAAAGTGATTCACTATCTTGCTTATTTCTATATATTGGATTAGGGATTTTTAGTCTAAAATCTACTCCTTTAAATTTAAGATTGCTAACACTTGGTCTAGATTTTTCAAAATCTTCTCTAAGACTAGAGGATTCTCCTATTGGTTTATAGACTCTTGGTCCAAACCTAATTGTGACTTTTCCTTCATCATCTTGTGTAATTTCTGGATTATTTCTAAGTGTTCTTGCTAAATTTGCTATTGGAACTTCATGTTCAAATTCCCATACTCCGTTATTTATTATATTTTTCCATTCTAATTTTCTAGGTGTATATCCTATAATATTTTTGGGATTAAATTCTAATAACAAGTTTCATTTCTAGGTGAACTTCTAAGTGCTCCTAGGTGGATTGAGGTTTTCATCAGCTTATAATACAATCTATAAATTACAGCTATAGGTCTAGATCCATCTTTTATATGTAAATTCTTCGTTTGCACTTTCATCGTCAAAACATCTAAGATATTGGGATCAAAAAGGTCAATTGAAAATTTTGGGAAACAATTAAAGTAAATGGGACCACTACACATATTTGATTCCACTAACGCTAAAAGTGATTCTTCAAAATTATGATGACTAGCGTCTCTTACTATTATGCATGTTGGGGTATCAATTCCTAGTCTGAACAGAGGTTTTACTGCGGCTTGGATTAATCCTATGTGGATATATCTATATTTTTCTCTGTATTTTCTAATTGCCTGTGCAGACAATAACTGAAATTGCTTGGTATTTTCTCTAAATGAAATAGTTTGCTCAGATGTCTTAATTGCATATTGATATCCAAAATCAAAAGGTTTATTTTGGTAAATATTTCTAAAATTTTCTTTAGAGATTGTCCAGTTCCTGATATGATTTTCTATTTTTGCTATGCTTAATTCTTCTTGTGACAATTCTAAACTTTCCTGTAAATCAGAAGCTACTTCCAAATCATCTTCTAATCTTTCTCTCCTAGGAGTATTATTTTCAGAACTCCTACTTGAACTTGTTACTGACCTAGTTGAATTACTTCTAGCCAATCTCTTCATTAGATTGTCCATCCTAATCTAACCGGGACCATAGCTCACCAACGGTCTCACTGCCATACCCTAGGACTTACTGCAGGGAGCACCGCTGACCAACACTCAGCATTAGGACAAGATAGTTTCATAAAAAGTAGGTTATAAGCAACTTAACAAAGCAGCAACAGTTTCAAATAAGAATAAAGAAGATAACACAATAAGAGAGATGATCAGAGAAAGGATTTAGAAAATATATTTTTCTAATATCTTAATTGATCTTTCTAATCGCTTTTTATCAAAATGTTATGCTTGAGTATAGAACTCATGCCTATCATAATCTTCTCCTTCAGATGTAAGAAATATCAAAAGTTTATCTAAATCAACAATTTTTCTATATTTCCTGATGGCAATTCTGTGTGAATTAGATAGAGAAAAGAAAGGATTGTAACCACGAGAATTAGGATGTATCATGATTACTACCACTTGCAAATGTACCAAATGGCTCTGATACCATAATGGCCTAGGGATTTGCCAAATAAAATGAGAAAATGCAAGATGATTTGCCAAATAAAATGAGAATATGCAAAATAATTTCTAAGCAAGTGTGGATGCATATATGTGTGTAATATGTACTACATATAGTATATGTACTGCATATAGTACATGTAGTACAAGTAATATATATAATATAATATTATATTATATGTAGTATAATAATATACTATATAATGTACTATATATACATATATAGTATATATATATATATTACATGTACAAAGAATTGCTAAAAAATGTATTTTCTTTTACAAAAAACATGTGTGTTATATGTACTATATGTACTACATATAGTACATACATATATGTAGTACATATAATATATATAATATTATAGTATATATAGTAATATCTCTCTCTATATATATTAATATGTAATATTATATATTATATATTTTTTATATTGTTATAGTATATATATGTACTACATTTTCTATATGTAGTACAAATAATAGATATAATATTATAATATATTATACAATATATAGTATAATCATATACAATATAATGTACTATATATATACATATAGTATATATATAGTATAATATATATAACATTACATATATATTACAATCATATATACAATATATTTTAAATTTTGTACACATAGTGCACATGTATTATATATGTACATATACTATTACTTTTACTATATAATACTACTTATATGTACATATATTGCTATATATATTATATGTATAGTATAATATGTATTCTATTACTTTTACTATATAATACTACTTATATGTACATATATTGCTATATATATTATATGTATAGTATAATATGTATAATATTATATATATATGTACATATATAATATTACATATTTAGTACAAATATATGTATACTATATATTTTAAATTATATATGCTATTGTATCTACTATATACTAAATATCTAGATAGTATAAATATATATATATATATATAAACACTATAGTGTATTACATACACTATACTATATCTTATAAAATAGTATATTGCATTTATAAATATAATTCATACTATATATTTATATAGAATATACTATGTATATACACATATATAGTATATTTGTACTATATATGTAATATTATATATATTATGTTGTTAAAATAAAATATAGTATACATATAGTACAATATATACTATACGTTATATATTACATATGTACTATATGTATAGACATATAGCAATATATATACATACACATGTAGTACAAATGTACACTATATGGAGTATATATAGTACATTTTATAACATGTTATATATAACATTTTATAACTTCTTATATATATATGTATGTATTATTAAATATAATTTATTTTCTTAATTGCAATAAGTAATTAAATTTAAATAAAAAATTTAATAGTTTATATAGTAGTATTATATTTGTTATAGAAATTATAAATTTTTATGTTTAATATAATATAGTATATATAGTTTTGTACAATATATGTAATGTTATATATATTAAATATATATATAAATATAAGATAATATAGTATATAGTATAATATTATATATATTATATATACTACATGCATGTATGTACTAGATGTAGTACATATAGTACATATAACACCCATGTACTATATAATACATATATATAGTACTACATATATAATATAAGAAATGCATAATAAAAAATATTACTGCTAATGTGTCCATATTTATTACACTTATAACATTTTATTTTTTCTTTTGTCTTGAGTTTTCTGAAATGTTCTTTGATTTTTATACTTATTATTATACCTATTCCATTTCTTCTCTTTTTCTGGAAAAATTGTTGATTATTCTTAATTTTCTTTCTTTTGCTAGAAGGTGCTATAATTTCCTCATAACCATACTGTGCACAAAATTTTCATAATTCTTTCCTATTAGTAATCGGGTCTTTTTTAAGTTTTGCAATCAATTTTAAGTCTGTATATAAATTTAGTCTTTCTGCATTTATGTCCACACGTTAATTCAGCATAAAGAATTGTTCCATTATATTTTTCTCTTAATCTATTCCTTACTCTTTCTACAAATAATCTAGGTATTCCAGCTATAAATCTTTCTTTCCAAAATGCTGATGCATTATCTTTTCTTTGTAATACTTTAGTTATAAATACATCTTTATACCATTTAAAGTCTTCAAGTGTAGGACAAGTCAAATTAGACAATTGTTCTGAAACTCTTTCCATATATAATCTGGATCTCCAACAAAATGTTTTATTATAGCATACATTAAAGTATTCACAGCGTCTGATTCTAAAGTAGGCAAACTAGTTCCTTCATTTTCTTGTTTTATTTTAGTAGAATTAATTATTCTATGTCTTTCTACTTCTTGTAAATTATTCCACCAGTGATATAAGCATCTTGAAAATCTATAAGTAATAGTCTTAGCAATTAAAGCTTCATTGTTAGTAGTCTTAAGTCTAAAAGCAGTTACAAAAGTCATCATATTAGAACAAACATGAAATATTTGACTTTCTGATAATCCATCAATATTCCATTCTACTATTTCTCTTCCTGAATAAGTTTGAGTAATAATCAAATGATTTTCTTCAAATTGTAAATCTGCTCCTGAGGGTCTTGGATAATAATTCTTTCTATGGGGATATCTATTATAAGTATTCGTAGTATTTAATTTATTTATAAATTGTTCTGAGTCATTACTATCTAATTAATTTACAAATTGTTCTGAGTTATTACTCTCACTTTTACTAGAATCTTCTTTTTTATTTATTGTTATTATTTTATTTTGTGATATACTTAATTTTCCTAATTTTTCATTAACCTGTTTTAATATATCTTTTTCTTCATCTTCTGGAAATTTTATATCATCTTTGTCTAAATTAAACGGTTTAATTATAGGGTCAAATATATGTTTCTTTATTTTTAGTCTTTTCTTTCTGAACATAAGTATTCTTTTGAACTAAACTTTATACCTGTTCTGCTAAAGTATTCAACACTATATTCGAATAATTATTCTGTTCTTGGATTTTTCTTATATCTCCTAGGCTAGCTGTTAATCCATCTCCTCCTTCTCTTCCTACCTTTAAAGGTGCTGCTACAAAATTTTCATTTTCTACCTTTGCTTCTATTCTTTGTAAAGGTGGATAATCTGAATTTCTTCTTTTAGGCCATTCTTTTATCATATATATTTTTTTCTTCTTCAGTTTTCGAATAAAACCATGCAAAAAAGTAAATATTCCTTTGGAAAATATTCTCTAATTCATAATAATATCTTTGCTTAATTAATTCTCTTTCTTCTTCATTATAATGCTTTAAATACTCTTTTCTATTTGTTTTATTAAGCTTATCTAAAATTATTTTCTAATATATTCTTTATCTATTATAAATTTCTTTTTAATCATATTTATTCCTAAGTAATAATTAGGCGCTTCCATATCAGATCTAGTCGGTGAAACTGATTCATTATCCTTTCCTTCATAAACAGTCTGTGGTATATTAGGCTGAAAATCTACTCCTTTAAATCTATAACTAGACAATGCTGATGAATGTCTACTCTTTAATTCTTCTCTAATAGAAGAACTATCCTGAGAATTAAAATCTATTCTAACATTTCCATCTTCATCTTGAATTATGATAGGATTATGCCTTAATGATCTATTCCTTGGTATAGGAGGTGAAATATCTTCTAAGTTTCCAAACTGTTGAAGAAATAATCTCATTCCAACTAAGTTTTCTAGGCGTAAATACTTTCACATTTAAAGGATTACATTTTAATAATAAAGTCTCATGAGTAGGTGATCTCTTAATGCTCCTGGGTTAATAGTAGTCTTCATTAATTTATAATAAATTTTAAAAATTATTCCAGCTGATTTTACTTTATCTTTAATATCTAATTCTTTAGTATGCACGTTTAAAGTTAATACATCTAAAATATGCGAATTTTTAAGTCTACTGTGAAATTATGATAACAATTAATGTATACTAAACCATTATGTAAATTAGATTCTATTAATGCTAATAAAGAGTCTTGAAATTTATTAAAACCTACAGTCTCTTAAGGCTAAACATATGGGAATATTCAAACCTAATCTAAATAGTGGTTTTACTGCTATTTGTACTAATCCTATATGCAAATATCTATATTTTTCTTTATGATGTCTTATTAATCTAGAAGATAATAATCTTAATTCTTGTTTCTCATGCCGTAAAGATACATATGGAGTCACAACTAAAATATTTTCTCCAAAAATAAAAGAATTATTTGAAGAATTTGAAAATCTTTCACCAACTCAGTCTAAGAATATGAAATTACTCTAGTTTTGTAACAAATTCAGAGTTCCTTGGTAATGTGCTGGACTTTTGAACTTAGAAATTTTGAAGATCAACCCCCAGCATTTATCTGAATTTTCAAAATTAAGCCTTGGGCAAAATTGCAAGACTCTTCTGTAAAAGAAAAATTTGTAGCATGAAAAAAATAGAACTCAGAAAAATAAAAAGACTACTTCTATGTAAAGCTCGTATTCTTCTAAAGAATTGAAATCTCTGAGAAAGAAGATGACAAAAGAAGAAAAGAAGAAAATATTATTGGAACAATTGTCTCAGCTTAGTGATGAAGAAAAATCTGAAAAGGATTATGCTCAGGAGAATGAAGATGATTGCTATGGAATACTACCTCCTATTTGGGGCAATAAAGGCTATTGACATGACAACTGAGTTCGTCTTTGGCATGCCACAAACTGCCAAAGAAGAATTATTCCAAGTATAGCAAATTCAAAAAGCCTAGGGGGGAGTATGCAGGCTATCAAGAAAAAGCAAAAGCAAAAAGTAAAGGAGTACTTACTAGAAGAGATCGTGGCAAAAGAAAATGCAAAAGACAAGTTTCTATTATTAATTATTGATGTGACAAGTACATTCAGAATAATAAATGACCTAACAAAGCATGTGAGAAATTTACAACAAGAAGATTTGAAGACCATTGGCAGAAAATGACAAATGAAAGGACATGACTAGGCTCTCTGGCATTTATTGCAATGGAAGAATTGGATGGACTTTTCCTTTAAGAATCATGTAAAGAGTACTATTGATTACTTTGTAAATTTGTTTGATTTGTGGACGTGTAGAATTTGTAAATTAGTTTGCTATCTTCTTGTATAAATAGGTATGCGTTGTATGTAAAGGGCATCGGCTAGAAAGCGGCAATACTGGCTTGAGATCTGCTATAGAAATCTTGCCTTCACTTGCTTTCAGTCGACTGCCTAGTTTGCTTTGTATAATATTCCAGCTTATCAATAAAATTCTAGACTATCTTTTGTAAGCCTCTGCCCACTTGAATATTTAATTTCCTGTCTTTGAATATTTTTCTGCTTTTCATAATTGCTTCCCCTCGCCTACTCCAACGATCCTCCCGAAATGGTATCAGTCTAATTGTCCATATGTTAATTCAGCATAAAGAATTGTTCCATTATATTTTTCTCTTAATCTATTCCTTACCCTTTCTGCAAATAATCTAGGTAATCCAGCTATAAATCTTTCTTTCCAAAATGCTGATGCATTATCTTTTCTTTGTAATACTTTAGTTATAAATACATCTTTATACCATTTAAAGTCTTCAAGTGTAGGACAAGTCAAATTAGACAATTGTTCGGAAACTCTTTCCATATATATATCTGGATCTCCAACAAAATGTTTTATTATAGCATATATTAAAGTATTCAAGACGTCTGATTCTAAAGTAGACAAACTAGTTCCTTCATTTTCTTGTTTTATTTTAGTAGAATTAATTATTCTATGTCTTTCTACTTCTTGTAAATTATTCCACCAGTGATATAAGCATCCTGAAAATCCATAAGTAATAGTCTTAGCAATTAAAGCTTCATCGTTAGTAGTCTTAAGTCTAAAAGCAGCTGCAAAAGTCGTCATATTAGAACAAATATGAAATATTTGACTTTTTGATAATCCATCAATATTCCATTCTACTATTTCTCTTCCTGAATAAGTATGAGTAATAATCAAATGATTTTCTTCAAATTGTAAATCTGGTCCTGAGGGTCTTGGATAATAATTCTTTCTATGGGGATATCTATTATAAGTATTCGTAGTATTTAATTTAATAATTCTTTCTATGGAAATATTTATTATAAGTATTCGTAGTATTTAATTTATTTATAAATTGTTCTGAGTCATTACTCTCACTTTCATTAGAATCTTCTTTTTTATTTATTGTTATTATTTTGTTTTGTGATATACTTAATTTTCCTAATTTTTCATTAACCTGTTTTAATATATCTTTTTCTTCATCTTCTGGAAATTTTATATCATCTTTGTCTAAATTAAACGGCTTGATTATAGGGTCATATATTATTTCTTTATTTTTAGTCTTTTCTTTCTGAACATAAGTATTCTTTTGAACTAAACTTTATACATATTCTGCTAAAGTATTCAACACTATATTCGAATAATTATTCTATTCTTGGATTTTTCTTATATCTCCTAGGCTAGCTATTAATCTATCTCCTCCTTCTCTTCCTACCTTAAAAGGTGTTGCTACAAAATTTTCATTTTCTACCTTTGCTTCTATTCTTTGTAGAGGTGGATAATCTAAATTTCTCCTTCTAGGCCATTCTTTTATCATATATATTTTTTCTTCTTTAGTTTTCGAATAAAACCATTCAAAAAAGTAAATATTCCTTTGAAAAATATTCTCTAATTCATAATAATATCTTTGCTTAATTAATTCTCTTTCTTCTTCATTATAATTCTTTACATGCTCTTTTCTATTTGTTTTATTAAGCTTATCTAAAAATTCTTTTCTAATATATTCTTTATCTATTGTAAATTTCTTTTTAATCATATTTATTCCTAAGTGAGAATTAGGCAGTTCCATATCAGATCTAGTTGGTGAAACTGATTCATTATCTTTTTTTTCATAAACAGTCTGTGGTATATTAAGCTGAAAATCTACACCTTTAAATCTATAACTAGACGATACTGATGAATGTCTACTCTTTAATTCTTCTCTAATAGAGGGACTATCCTGAGAATTAAAATCTATTCTAACATTTCCATCTTCATCTTGAATTATAATAGGATTATGTCTTAATGATCTATTCCTTGGTATAGGAGGTGAAACATCTTCTAAGTTCCAAACTCCTGAAGAAATAATCTCATTCCAACTAAGTTTTCTAGGCGTAAATGCTTTCATGTTTAAAGGATTACATTCTAATAATAAAGTCTCATGAGTAGTCTTCAGTAATTCATAATAAATTCTAAAACTTATTCCGAATGATTTTACTTTATCTTTAATATCTAATTCTTTAGTATGCACGTTTAAAGTTTATACATCTAAAATATGCAGATCTGTTAAGTCTACTGTGAAATTAGGATAACAATTAAAGTATACTGGACCATTATGTAAATTAGATTCTATTAATGCTAATAAAGAGTCTTGAAATTTATTAAACCTATAGTCTCTTAATACTAAATATACGGGAATATTCAAACCTAATCTAAATAGTGGTTTTACTGCTATTTGTACTAATCCTATATGCGAATATCTATATTTTTCTTTATGATGTCTTATTAATCTAGAAGATAATAATCTTAATTCATGTTTCTCATGCTGTAAAGATATAGTTAATTCCTGTGTCTTAATAATATTTTGATAATTAAAATCAAATGCTTTGTGGTGATAAATATTCTTAATATTCTGCTTAGGTATATTCCAATTTTGCAAATGATTTTCTATTTTTGATATGTTTAATTCTTCATTAGTCATTTCTACTGACTCATCTAACGTTGATGCAACTAAATCTAGATTAAACTCATTTTCATACTCTAAATTAGTAGAAGTTACTGATCTAGATGAACTTGATCTAGACAATCTTCTTACTTTGACACTAAATTATAAATTGACTAATGTGCATATTTGTAATAAAGATATTTGTCTAAGATCAACTTTTATATTAATAGAAAATATATCTGAAAGCATAATTCTAGGACTACCATTTTTAATGTCTATTTTTCCTTTTAAAGTAGATACTTATGGAATAACTACAGAAGCATTTGGAAATTCTATATTTTATAAATTTATTTTCCCACCTAAAGAAAAAGAAGTAAAAATTTTAAAAGAAAATTTTTTTGATAAATCTAATAAAAAAATAAAGAAAAGCATGTAAATTATTTGAGTAAAGAAATCAGATTAATGAAAATAGAAGAGTAGTTAGAAAAAGAAGTTATCATTCATGAGCATATTGCATTTCTGTCTGATTTTATTAATCAACGTATCCTTCCTCACGTTGGTTATAAATCAGCAAAAGAAATTTTCAAATTTATTCAGAATATTGTTTTCAGTCCAATCTTTACCTTTGATATCGAATTTGTCAAAAGAAAGCCTATAATTTTACTTAATTTCTTGACTCATGAATTCTTGCAGGAATTAACTGTATCTTTATAGCATGAAAAACAGGAATTAAGATTATTATCTTCTAGATTAATAAGACATCATAAAGAAAAATATAGATATTTGCATATAGGATTAGTACAAATAGCAGTAAAACCACTATTTAGATTACGTTTGAATATTCCCATATGTTTAGCCTTAAGAGACTGTAGGTTTAATAATTTTCAAGACTCTTTATTAGTATTAATAGAATCCAATTTACATAATGGTCCAGTATACTTTAATTGTTATCCTAATGTCACAGTAGACTTAACAGATCCGCATATTTTAGATGTATTAACTTTAGACGTGCATACTAAAGAATTAGATATTAAAGATAAAGTAAAATCAGCTGGAATAATTTTTAGAATTTATTATAAATTAATGAAGACTACTATTAACCCAGGAGTACTAAAAAGATCGCCTACTCATGAGACTTTATTATTAGGATGTAATCCTTTAAACGTGAAAGTATTTACGCCTAGAAAACTTAGTTGGAATGAGATTATTTCTTCTAGAGTTTGGAACTTAGAAGATGTTTCACCTCCTAGGAATAGATCATTAAGGCATAATCCTATTATACTTCAAGATGAAGATGGAAATGTTAGAATAGATTTTAATTCTCAAGATAGTCCCTCTATTAGAGAAGAATTAAAGAGTAGATATTCATCAACATCGTCTAGTTATAGATTTGAAGGAGTAGATTTTCAGCCTAATATACCACAGACTGTTTATGAAGAAAAAGATAATGAATCAGTTTCACCGACTATATCTGATATGGAAGCACCTGTTGCGCGCCTAGCATGCCTAATTGGCAAGTGCAACCAGCCGTTACAAGTAATAAAGTGATGAGGTAGAGTGTCGATCCCACGAGGACTGATTTTGATTAATTTACAAATTTTGACCTAACTTAGGGGTTAATTGAGAGAAAAGTGAGTTTGAAAAAATTTAATACAAATAGAAAGTAAAATTTCTAACTAGTGAGGGAAATTAAGAGATTATGCAAGAGAGAGATTTAAGTGAAAATATGTGAGAGACACCGTTGGAGAAGATGATTTCGCAAGTACCATCTTAATTTTGCTTGATATTACGAATTAAAATGGAACATAGGGTTACTAAAATATATGAGATGGCAAGATTTTCGAAACTATTAAACTTCCTACCAGACCAGCTAAACTATCTTGAAAGTGAATATCTTCGTTGGTCTCTACCGAGTCCCACCTAATTTACTCAATTCCAAATGTATTAAGATTTGTGAAATCCCTTTCGGTTAAGCATCCTACCAGACTACCTAAACAGGCCACACAATAAAAATTAGGCATTCTACTAAACTATCCAATCTTAACTATGTCAAACAATGTATTGACTCGTAGTTGAAAATTATGTTCAAAATTCAATTCAATTAAAATTAATAAATCCTACCTAGCCACTCCTACCGGACGATAATAAGGTTGAAAATACTAATTGTAAACTTGAATAGCATTAAGGTTAGCATTATTCGATCCCATTAATTCAGTTTTTCTTCAATTTTCACAAAATCAACTTTGCAAATAATCTCAAATTTCAACTTAATCTTTCTTGACATGCCATACTAAGCTGAAAATCATAATATCTTGCAAACACCCTTAAGCTCACAAATTGAAAAAAAAAAAATTCAGAACCCTAGAATCAACAATTTCAATGCATATTATCAAGCAAAATCAGGTGATATAGCTACACCATTTCCCCAACAAAGAGTTTTACCCATCATGTTGCACAAATTATTAACAATACATTCAACATTCATCATGGGTTCATGCATTTAGAATGAAAATACAACTAGAGAAGTTTGCTGAAAATGTTGACAGAAAACAAAGAGAGAAGAGCTAAGCTAGAGAGAAAATCTATAGGTTTTTCTTCTATTTCCTTTCTCCCTCTCTTCAGCTCCTCCCTTGTTGATTTTCGTGCCTCCATTCTACTGCAATTTCGTGCCTCTTTTCTGCTGTATTTCGTGCCTCTCTGGCTGTAGAACCAGCCCCCAAAACCTCTCTCTCAAGCTGTAAAACCAGCTAAAAGAAAAACCTTTGCTGTCTCCCTACTGCTCTGTAATTTCGTGGCAGACCAAAAACCTCCAAACCAACCCTCCTCCCTTGCTGAATAATTACTTTCTCACCCACTCCTGCCATCCTCTGCACAGTCCATGCTCAGCCCATACCTAGACAGCAGCAACTCTTCCAAAACAATCATCAATATTATTGGTTTTTGATGGAATGGAGTGGTTCAGCTGGTTGGCTTTGAATTCCAACGGTCATATTTTGTTGCAAGAATTGCAACTCAATTAGATCCCAAATTAGGGTTATGGACGTGGATCTGGATCCTCCATTCAGGTCATAAGTGTTTGGATTTGGATCTGCAAACTCTGATGTTGCTGTTGTTGCTAGATCTGCAAGTCTGTTTGTTTTTTTCAACATTTTGGAGATCTTACAGGCTGAATTGGACTGAGGCCAAGACATAAAATTTGTAGCATTCTTTCTTATCTTTCTAATTCCTTTCGAATCATCACAATCTGAATTTTATAGATCAAGTTATGAAGTTTTTTCTTCCAACACACTGCTGTTAAAAATCTGCATAACTGCACTGATGGCTGCAACTGTTTGCTAAATTTTGAGCCCTTTCTGTGCTGAATTAGATTTTGAGAAAAACATGAAAGTTGTAGAGCTTTTCTTGAGGTTTCCAAAACATCTTAAATCATCTTGATTTGATTTCACTACCTCAAGTTATGATGTTTTTTCTACAACTGAACTGGACCATAGAGTGAAATTCTGTAGAACTGAATATTAAGCATAGGAAGAGGCTTTTACCTGATATTTGGGCAGCTTACGTTCTGAATTAAGTTGAGCCCCAAACATGAAAATTGTAGCTTTTCTTCTTGTCTTTCCAACGAGTCTTGAATCAGCTCAATCTGAATTTTCTACCTCAGTTTGTGATTCTTTCTCCAAAACAGCAGCAAGCAGTAAAACTGCTGCTGCTGCTTCAGTACTGATGAAGTTGTTCCTGAATTTCGAACACTCTATATTCTGAATTTGATCAAGGCTTGAACATGAAAATTGTAGAACTATTTCTCAGCTTCTCAAAACATCTTGAATCATCCCAATCCGAATTTTTTAGCCCAAGATATGAAGTTTCTTCTCCAAGCTGCATCTTCTAAAATCTGCTGCTACTCCTTCAAGCTTCCAACTTCTGTTCCTTAAATTTCAAGGGTCTTATGTGCAAAACTGGATTGAGATCAAAGCATGAAAGTTGTAGATTTTTCTATTAGGTTTTCAATGCCTTAAGAATTACCTCAATCCGAATTTTGTAGTCAGACTTATGAAATTTTCTCCAAAACAGCAAGAAGCAGTAAAACTGCTGTTGCTGCTGCTGTTTCTCTGCTGCTGCCATATTTTGGCTTATTTTCAAGGGTCTTCTAAGCTGAACTAGACTGAGGTCAAAATATGAGAATTGTAGATCCTTTTCTTGCCTTTTCAAAACTTTTTGAATTGCCCTAATCCGAGTTTCCTAGCTTCAGTTATGAAGACTTTTCTCCAGGCTACTACTGCTACAAAATTTGCTGTCAAGGTTCTCTACTTGCACTTCTAAAATTACTTTTCTTTGACATTCAGCCCCAATTAAACTTAACTTGACCCAAAACCCTTTCTAGCAAATTTGTTAAGCTACAATGAACCCTGTAAAAGTGTCAAGCTTGGTCTCCAAATCTCATTTCTTAATTTGACCCTCCAATGAGCTAGTTTTCACTCAAAAAGTTGAAAACTTGACTTTTCTTTATCTCAAACAACAAATTCCCTTGAATTTACCCAAAATCACCTCATGCAACTTTGTTAAGTTGGATTGGAATAGATTAAAGTCTTGAAACTGGTTTCCATACTCCACATTGCATTTTGACCTATTGAAGCCCAAATTGACCAAAGTGAGAAAACTTGAGATTCAACACAAATATTCTCAATAAAGCTCAATTTTTCTAAAAACTATTAATTTCACTCAAATTAAGGGAGAATAAAGAAATCAAAAGAATTTAGGCATTTTGTATCCCATTTTAGCTTAAAGTAGTGAAAAATACTTGATAAATCCAATAAAATTTAGCACAAAAGTATAATGTAAATTGGATTTATCAGCGCCTAATTCTCACTTAGGAATGAATATGATTAAAAAGAAATTTACAATAGATAAAGAATATATTAGAAAAGACTTTTTAGATAAACTTAATAAAACAAATAGAAAAGAGTATGTAAAGAATTATAATGAAGACGAAAGAGAATTAATTAAGCAAAGATATTGCTATGAATTAGAGAATATTTTCCCAAGGAATATTTACTTTTTTGAATGGTTTTTTTTTGAAAACCGAAGAAGAAAAAATATATATGAGTGGGTACTAATCCTTCTCGTTTGCAATTACTATCTGCTCCTAAGTCTACTAATCCTAACTGATCTAGAGTATATGAATTATTTATTTTTAATTTTATTCTAATAATCCATTTTTGAGTTTTTATTTTATCTATAACATTTAAATATTTACTAAGTTGTTTTGACTCATTATCATTATTTGCATTTCCTAAATTTATTTCTAATTTTTCTTTTTCTTTGCTAGACTGTCCTTGTTCATAAAATACTATCCTTATTATTTCATTTTCATTTTTTAATTTCTTTATATCCCTTTTTATTTTTATTATTTCTTCTTGTAAGTCTTGTGTAGTTATATTATCTTTTTTCTTTTCTGTTTAAATTTTTCTAATACTTCTTTTAAGCCATATTCTTTTTCATTTTTCAATACAGTTGATTCTTCCTTTACTAATAAGTCTCTAATCTTTATTAAATATTTTCTTTGTAATTCTGGATCTTCTATTTTGTCTGCTAATTCTATTAGAATATTCTTATCTTTTGATATTACATTTATTCTATTACAAAAACATGGCTCTGATACCATTTTGGGAGGATCGTTGGAGTAGGCGAGGTGAAACGATTATGATAAGTAGAAGAATATTCAAAGACAGGAAATTAAATATTCAAGTGGACAGAGGCTTACAAAAGATAGTCTAGAATTTTATTGATAAGCTGGAATATTATAGAAAGCAAACTAGGCAGTCGACTGAAGGCAAGATTTCTATAGCAGATCTCAAGCCAGTATTGCCGCTTTCTAGCCGATGCCCTTTACATACAACGCATACCTATTTATACAAGAAGATAGCAAACTAAATTTACAAATTCTACACGTCCACAGATCAAACAAATTTACAAAGTAATCAATAGTACTCTCCACGTGATTCTTAAAGGAAAAGTCCATCCAAGTCTTCCATTGCAATAAATGCCAGTAGCCTAGTCATGTCATTTCATTTGTCATTTTCTTCCAATGGTCTTCAAATCTTCACGTTGCAAATTTCTCACATGCTTTGTCAGGTCATTTATTATTCTGAATGTACTTGTCACATCAATAATTAATAATAGAAACTTGTCTTTTGCATTTTCTTTTGCCACATTCTCTTCTAGTAAGTATTCCTTTACTTTTTGCAAGTACTCCTTTACCTTTTGCTTTGGTTTTTTCTTGATATCCTGCATACTCCTCCCTAGGCTTTTTGAATTTGCTGTACGTGAAATAATTCTTCTTTGGCAGTTTGTGGCGTGCCAAAGATCAGTTGTCTTGGACAAACTCATCATAATCTTGAACAATCTTAGCCTGTGGAAAGATTTTCAAAACAAAGTTGATTTCTTCTTTGTCATATTCAAAATAGGGGTTAAAATATTCTTGATAATATCTCATAGAGGTGTAATATCCTTTTTCAACATAAACTTTCATTTTTGGATTTGCAATATTTATATAACATTTTAATAGGCTTAAGTAGTCATAAAATGACATTTCACTATACGATCTCCAGTAATATATCAGTATACTAACTTTGTCTTCAAAATATCTATTTCTGTGAAATTGATTGAGAGATACTTCAGTATGATCTCTCATAAAAATAGACAAAGGATCAGTAATTTTATTTGAAAGTAAAAAAATATTTGCATTACTATTTTGAAGACTAATGGGATTGCCCATAGTCAGTAATCAGCTTTAGTTTAGTTTTTCCCTACAAGAATTCACGGTCAAGAAATTAGTTAGAGAATTGACTCGCCTTTAATGAATTCAATCTCAAAATCGAATACAGAAAGGAGGGCTTGCCATATGGCAAAAATTTGCTTTGAGACAATATTCTGAACATCTTTTAATAAAATTTCTTTAGCCGACTTACAATCAACGCGGAAAGGAAATATTGATTAATAAGATCAAACTGGAATTTCTGTATGCAAAGAACAATAGACAAAATTTCCTTTTTAACAGTGAAATAATTCTTTTGGGGCCTGAGCCAAACCCCTGAATGAAATTTTACTAAATATTCATGAGATGCATTAGAAGGAATTTTTTGTTTTAATATGCCACCATATTCTATATCTGATGCATCAGTTTTAACTATGAGGAATGCCTGTGGATCCAAAATGCACATGCATGGCAATTGTTTCACTTTGCTTTTTAATAATTTTAATATTTCAATATGCTTGCTTGTCCATGGTGCAGGATTTTTCCAAAGTCGTTTATACAAAGGTTCACATAATTTTGTTAAGTCTTGGAAAAAGTCTACTACATAATTTAAACATCCTAAAAATCTCTGTAATTGATTTTATCAGTGATCTCATCTAGAAATTTGTCAGCAAATTCTATAGATCTGTTAATAGGCGTCATCATATTTTTTATATATATCATATCCTAAAAATTTTACTCTAGTTTGAAATAATTTCATTTTCTTTTCTGACACAACTAACCCGTTTTCTTTTACAATATTCAAGAATTTTCTAAGATGCACAAAATGACTCTCTATACTATGAGAAAATACTAAAACATTATCGATGTAAACTATAGTATAATTTGTCTTATTAAAAATATCATTCATAATATTCTGAAATTCTGACGGGGCATTCTTAAGTCCAAAAGGCATAACATTTCATTCATAATGTCCAAAAGGTATAGTAAATGCTGTCTTATATCTATCTTTTTCATTAATCTGAATTTGCCAAAATCCTGATTTCATATGAAATTTTAAAAATATACAAGCACTATGCAACCTCTTAATTAAATCTTGTTTATTTGGTATAGGGTACCTAATCCATCTTAAGGCTTTATTTAAAGGCTTATAATTAATTACTAGTCTGGGTGCTCCTCTTTCTATTTCTGCACTATTATTCACATAAAATGCTGCACAACTCCATGGAGATTTGCTAAGTCTAATTAATCCTTTTTCTAATAAATCATTTATTTCTCTTTTACAATATTCTAATAATTCTTCATTCATTTGTATAGGACTAGCCTTAGTAGGAATTTTAGATTCATCAAAATCTTTTTCATAAGGCAATTCTATAATATGCTTTTTTCTATTCCCAAAGGCATTAGGGATAGTTGAACAAACTTCTCTTTTAAATGTTTCTTCTAATTCTTTTATTTTTTCTTTTACTTCTTCCGTTTCTAACTGTTCTTCTAAATTCATTAATCTAATTTCTGTAGCCAAGTAATTTATATGTTTTTCTTTATTTTTTATTAGACTTATCAAAGATTTTTCTTTTAAAATTTTTACTTCTTTTTCTTTAGGTGGGAAAATAAATTTATAAAATATAGGGTTTCCAAATGCTTCTATAGTTATTCCATAAGTATCTACTTTAAAAGGAAAATAGACGTTAAAAATGGTATTCCTAGAATTATGCTTTCAAATATATTTTCTATTAATATAAAAGTTGATATTAGACAAATATCTTTATTACAAATATGCACATTAGTCAATTTATAATTTAGTGTCAAAGGGTCTCCTGAAGCAGTATACAACTCTTATTTAGTTTTTTCAAAATACTGAGTGGGTACTAATCCTTCTCGTATGCAATTACTATCTGCTCTTGAGTCTACTAATGCTAATTGATTTAGAGTATATGAATTATTTATTTTTAATTTTATTCTAATAATTCATTTTGAGTTTTTATTTTATCTATAACATTTAAATATTCACTAAGCTGTTTTGACTCATTATCACTATTAGCATTTCTTGAATTTATTTCTAATTTTTCTTTTTCTTTGCTAGACTGTCCTTGTTCATAAAATACTA
This sequence comes from Thlaspi arvense, assembly GCA_911865555.2. NCBI lineage: Eukaryota > Viridiplantae > Streptophyta > Magnoliopsida > Brassicales > Brassicaceae > Thlaspi > Thlaspi arvense. Next base: position 64,427 of record CAJVSB020000112.1, read on the forward strand.
TATTCCTTATTATTTCATTTTCATTTTTTAATTTCTTTATATCCCTTTTTATTTTTATTATTTCTTCTTGTAAGTCTTGTGCAGCTATATTATCTTTTTTCTTTTCTTGTTTAAATTTTTCTAATACTTCTTTTAAGCCATATTCTTTTTCATTTTTCAATACAGTTGATTCTTCCTTTACTATAAGTATCTAATCTTTATTAAATATTTTCTTTGTAATTCTGGATCTTCTATTATATCTGCTAATTCTATTAGAATATTTTTATCTTTTGATATTACATTTATTCTATTACAAGAACATGGTTCAAATCCACAATTTCCTTCTGATTCACTAGACTCATTATATTCTGAGCTGCTAATAATATTTTCATATATTCTTTCTTTCTGGTCTGAGTGTTCTGATTCTCTCTCTGGTTCACTATTAATTAATACTTCTTTAATTTCTTCATTTAAAGACAATGCTTTTATTTTATCTTTCAATTTACAATTAGTAAAAATGTGTCCATATTTATTACACTTATAACATTTTATTTTTCTTTTGTCTTGAGTTTTCTGAAATGTTCTTTGATTTTTATACTTATTATTATACCTATTCCATTTTTTCTCTCTTTTTTGGAAAAATTGTTGATTATTCTTAATTTACTTTCTTTTCCTAGAAGGTGCTAACAATTTTCTCATAACCATACTGTGCACAAAATTCTCCTAATTCTTTCCTATTACTAATAGGGTCTTTTTTAAGTTTTGCATTCAATTTTAAGTCTACAAATAAATTTAGTCTTTCTGCATTTATTATCACAGCTAATTGTCCTTATGTTAATTCAGCATAAAGGAATTGTTCCATTATATTTTTCTTTTAATCTATTCCTTACTCTTCTACAAATAATCTAGGTAATCCAGCTATAAATCTTTCTTCTCAAAATGCTAGTGCATTATCTTTTCTTTGTAATACTTTAGTTATAAATACATCTTTATACCATTTAAAGTCTTGAAGTGTAGGACAAGTCAAATTAGACAATTGTTCTGAAACTCTTTCCATATATATATCTGGATCTCCAACAAAAGGTTTTATTATAGCATATATTAAAGTATTCACGGTGTCTAATTCTAAAGTAGGCAAACTAGTTCCTTCATTTTCTTGTTTTATTTTAGTAAAATTAATTATTCTATATCTTTCTACTTCTTGTAAATTATTCCACCAGTGATATAAGCATCCTGAAAATCCATAAGTAATAGTCTTAGCAACTAAAGCTTCATCGTTAGTAGTCTTAAGTCTAAAAACAGTTGCAAAAGTCATCATATTAGAACAAACATGAAATATTTGACTTTCTGATAATCCATCAATATTCCATTCTACTATTTCCCTTCCTGAATAAGTCTAAGTAATAATCAAATGATATTTTTTTCAATTTGTAATTCTGGTCCTGAGGATCTTAGATAATAATTCTTTCTATGGGGATATCTATTATAAGTATTCGTAGTATTTAATTTATTTATAAATTGTTCTGAGTCATTACTATCTAATTTATTTATAAATTGTTCTGAGTCATTATTCTCACTTTCACTAGAATCTTCTTTTTTATTGATTGTTATTATTTTATTTTGTGATATACTTAATTTTCCTAATTTTTCATTAATCTGTTTTAATATATCTTTTTCTTCATCTTCTAGAAATTTTATATCATCTTTGTCTAAATTAAACGGTTTAATTATAGGGTCATATATTATTTCTTTATTTTTAGTTTTTTCTTTCTGAACATAAGTATTCTTTTGAACTAAACTTTCTATCTGTTCTGCTAAAGTATTCAACACTATATTTGAATAATTATTCTGTTCTTGGCTACCTGTTTAATCCGTCTCCTCCTTCTCTTCCAACCTTAAAAGGTGCTGCTACAAATTTTTCATTTTCTACCTTTGCTTCTATTCTCTGTAGAGGTGGATAATCTGAATTTCTCCTTTTAGGCCATTCTTTTATCATATATATTTTTTCTTCTTTAGTTTTCGAATAGAACCATTCAAAAAAGTAAATATTCCTTTGGAAAATATTCTCTAATTCATAATAATATCTTTGCTTAATTAATTTCTCTTTCTTCTTCATTATAATTCTTTACATACTCTTTTCTATTTGTTTTTATTAAGCTTATCTAAAAATTATTTTCTAATATATTCTTTACTATTGTAAATTTCTTTTTAATCATAATTTTTATTCCTAAGTGAGAATTAGGCGTTTCCATATCAGATCTAGTCAGTGAAACTGATTCATTATCCTTTTCTTCTTAAACAGTCTACGATATATTAGGCTGAAAATCTACTCCGTTAAATCTATAACTAGACGATACTAATGAATGTCTACTCTTTAATTCTTCTCTAATAGAGGGACTATCTTGAGAATTAAAATCTATTCTAACATTTCCATCTTCATCTTGAATTATAATAGAATTATGTCTTAATGATCTATTCCTTGGTATAGGAGGTGAAACATCTTCTAAGTTCCACACTCCTGAAGAAATAATCTCATTCCAACTAAGTTTTCTAGGTGTAAATGCTTTCACGTTTAAAGGATTACATTCTAATAATAATGTCTCATGAGTAGGCGATCTTCTTAATGCTCCTAGGTTAATAGTAGTTTTCATTAATTTATAATAAATTCTAAAAATTATTCCGGCTAATTTTACTTTATTTTTAATATCTAATTCTTTTTCATTTTTCAATTTCAATTGATTCTTTTTCTTAGTTTGAATATTCCCATATGTTTAACCTTAAGAGACTGTAGGTTTAATAAATTTCAAGACTCTTTATTAGCATTAATAGAATCTAATTTACATAATGGTCCAATATACTTTAATTGTTTATTCTAATTTCACAGTAGACTTAACAGATTCGCATATTTTAGATGTATTAACTTTAAACGTGCATACTAGTAATAATATACTATAATAATGTACTATATATACATATACAATATATATATATAGTACAATACAAAGAATTGCTAAAAAATGTATTTTCTTTTACAAAAAACATGTGTGTTATATGTACTATATGTACTACATATAGTACATACATACATGTAGTACATATAATATATATAATATTATAGTATATATAGTAATATCTCTATATATATTAATATGTAATATTATGTATTATATATTTTTATATTGTTATAGTATATATATGTACTACATATACTATATGTAGTGCATATAGTACATGTAGAACAAATAATATATATATAATATTATAATATATTTTATAATATATAGTATAATAATATACTATATAATGTACTACATATACATATATAGTATATATATAGTATAATATATATAACGTTACATATATATTACAATCATATATACAATATATTTTTAATTTTGTACACATAGTGCACATGTATTATATATGTACATATACTATTACTTTTACTATATAATACTACTTATATGTACATATATTGCTATATATATTATATGTATAGTATAATATGTATAATATTATATATATATGTACATATATAATATTACATATGTAGTACAAATATATGTCTTATAATATAGTATATTGTATATATAAATATAATTCATACTATATATTTATATAGAATATACTATGTATATACACATATATAGTATATTTGTATTATATATGTAATATTATATATATATTATGCTATTAAAATAAAATATAGTATACATATAGTACAATATATACTATATGTTATATATTACATATGTACTATATATATAGACATATAGCAATATATATACATACACATGTAGTACAAATGTACACTATATGGAGTATATATAGTACATTTTATAACATGTTATATATAACATTTTATAACTTCTCATATATATATATATGTAATATTATAATATAATATTTTTCTTAACTGCAATAAGTAATTAAATTTAATTAAAAAATTTAATAGTTTATATAGTAGTATTATATTTGTTATAGAAATTATAAATTTTTATGTTTAATATAATATATTATATATAGTTTTGTGCAATATATGTAAGTTATATATATTATAATATATATATAAGATAATATAGTATATAGTATAATATTATATATATTATATATACTACATGTATGTGTATACTAGATGTAATACATATATTACATATAACACCAAGTAGGCAGTCGGATGAACGCAAGTGAAGCCAAGATTCTTAGCAGAAGATCTTAACCAGTTCAAGAACCGATTTCAGCTGATGCCTTACAACACTGAAGACACGCCTATATATAGATGAAACTACTAACTATAATTACAAACTATTTTACATATCCGTAAAATAGACAAACAACTTTATACAAAGTAGTCTTGTCATTCTTCAATTCCATGTGCTAGAATGATCTTCCATTATGCCATGTCTTGTCAAGAACTCCAATGGCTATGCAACTTGTCCATCTATTAAATAGCTCTAGTCACTTCACATAATTGCTCTTCATTTAATGAAGTAGCCAAGTTATGTTCTTTCAGTTGTCTTCATCTACTTCCAATGGTCTTCAATTCTTTACGATGCACATTTCTCAAATGCCTTATCAAGTCATTTATTATTCTGCATGCACATGTCACATCAATAATAGAAACTTGTCTATGCCATGTTCTCTTTTTGCTTTTTGCTTTTGTCTTTTCTTTAATAGCCTATATTATTACTATCTATTTTATTTATAAATTGTTCTGAGTCATTACTCTCACTTTCATTAGAATCTTCTTTTTATTTATTGTTATTATTTTATTTTGTGATATACTTAATTTTCCTAATTTTTTATAAATCTGTTTTAATATTTCTTTTTCTTCTTCGTCTTCTGGAAATTTTATATCATCTTTATCTAAATTAAATGGTTTAATTATGGTATCATATACTATTTCCTTACCTCTAATTTTTTCTCACTGAACATAAGTATTCTTTTGAACTAGACTTTCTACTTGTTCTGCTAAAGTATTCAACACTATATTTTTCGAATAATTATTCTGTTCCTATATTTTTCTTATGTCTTCTAGACTAACTGATAATCCATCTCCTCCTTCTCTTCCTACCTTAAAAGTTGCTGCTACAAATTTTTCATTTTCTACCTTTGCTTCTATTTTTGTAGAGGTGGATAATCTAAATTTCTCTTTTTAGGCCATTCTTTATCATATATATTTTTCTTCTTCAGTTTTTCGAATAAAACCATTCAAAAAAGTTAATATTCCTTTGGAAAATATTTTCTAATTCATAATAATATCTTTGCTTAATTAATACTCTTTTCTATTTGTTTTATTATGCTTATCTAAAAATTCTGTTCTAATATATTCTTTATCTATTGTAAATTTTCTTTTAATCATATTTATTCCTAAGTGAGAATTAGGCGCTTCCATATCAGATCTAGTTGGTGAAACAGATTCATTATCCTTTTCTTCATAAATAGTCTGTGGTATATTAGGCTGAAAATCTACTCCTTTAAATTTATAACTAGACAATGCTGATGAAGGTCTGCTCTTAAATTCTTCTTTAATAGAGGGACTATCCTAGGAATTAAAATTTATTCTAACATTTCTATCTTCATCTTGAATTATAATAGGATTATGCCTTAATGACCTATTCCTAGGTATAGGAGGTGAGACATCTTCTAAATTCCAAATTCTTGAGGAAATAATCTCATTCCAATTAAGTTTTCTAGATGTAAATGCTTTTAACATTCAAAGGGTTACATTCTAACAATAAAGTCTCATGCTGCAAAGATACAGTTAATTCCTGAGTCTTAATATTATTCTGATAATTAAAATCAAATGCTTTGTGATGATAAATATTCTTAATATTCTGCTTAGGTATATTCCAATTCTGTAAATGATTTTCTATTTTTGATATGCTTAATTCTTCATTAGTCATTTCTACTGACTCATCTAATGTTGATGCAACTAAATCTGGATTAGACTCATTTTCATATTCTGAATTAGTCAAAGCTAAAGACCTAGACGAACTTGATCTAGACAATCTTCTTAAAAGATCACTCATCCCGTTAATCTTTACCTATCAGGACCACCTTAAGGCTGACCAACGAACTCATTGCCTCCCTCGGGACTTACTGCCAGGACCACCAACTCTGTAAAGAGGGCTGACCAACGCTAGGTTAGGACTAACAAAACAAGTTTACTCTTAATTAAATTGCCTTAAACCAATTTTTCTGGATTATAACTCCTTCTAATTAGAACACAAAAAACATGTCTTTAACAAATTTAATGCAAGAACAATAAGATGATGCAGTAATATGACAATGAAATTAATGCAACAATATGAAAATATGCAAAATAAGCTTACAGAGATGGACGAACAATATAACAATTCAAGCAACTCTATGGCTTTAATACCATTCGGGAAGGATTGATGTAGAGTAGGCTAGGGAAGCGGATGAATACAAAACAGAAGAATATTCAAAGATAGGAAATTCAATTTTCAAGTAGACAGAGGCTTACAAAAGATAGTCTGAAATTTTATTCATAAGCTGGAATATTATACAAGAGAAATAGGTGGTCGACTGAAGGCAAGTGAAGGCAAGATTTTTATAGCAGATCTCAAGCCAGTATTGCCGATATTAGCCGATACCTTTTACATACGAACCATACCTATTTATACATGAAGATAGCAAACTAAATTTACAAATTCTACACGTCCGCAAAACAAACAAATTTACAAAATATTCCTTACGTGATTCATAAAGGAAAAGTCTTTCAAAATCTTTCATTGCAATAAATGCCAGAAGCCTAGTCATGTCCTTTCATTTGTCTTCATTTACTTTCAATGGTCTTCAATTCTTCACGACGCAAATTTCTCAAATGCTTGGTCAAGTCATTTTATTATTCTGCATGCACTTGTCACATCAATAATCTCAAATAATAGAAACTTGTCTTTGCCATGTTTTCATTTTGACTTTGTCTTTTCTTCATTTTTCTTTAATAGCTTGCATACTCTCCCCTAGGCTTTTTGACTTTGCTGCACTTCGAATAAATTCTCTTTGGTAGTTTGTGGCGTGCCAAAGATTAGTCATCTTGTCAATAGCCTTTATTGCCCCAAATAGGAGGTAGTATTCCATAGCAATCGTCTTCATAATCCTTTTCAGATTCTTCTTCATCACTAAGCTAGGACAGTTGTTCCAATAATATTTTCTTCTTTTCTTCTTTTGTCATCTTCTTTCTCGAAGATTTCAATTCTTCTTCAGAAGAAGAAGACGAGCTTTGCACAGAAGTAGTCTTTTTATTTTTCTGAGTTCGATTTTTCCATGCTATAAATTTTTCTTTTACAGAAGAGTCTTCCAATTTTACCCAAGGCTTAATTTTGAAAATTCGAATAAATGCTGGAGGTTGATCTTCAAAATTTCTATGTTCAAAAGTCCAGCACATTACCCAAGGAACTCTGAATTTATTACAAAATTGAAGTAATTTCATATTTTTAGACTGAGTAGGCAAAAGATTTTCAAATTCTTGAAATACTTCCATTATACCAGGAGAAAATATTTTAGTTGTGACTCCACAATGAAGCCACCAATGCTTCTACCAAAGAGGAAACTCTTCCTGGCAATTAAACTCGAAATAAATAAACCAAGTATGTTGAACTTCTCTGACATACAAAACATTAAACCAGGCATCAATATAATCATAATAATTATAACAGGTAGGAGTATAAGGTTGAGAAAAGAATCTTTGTGCAAAGACATTGGTTTTTCCACTGAGCAGGGGTAAGTACTCTTTTTATCTGGAGTTCAGAAATTCTATTTTATCTTCTCTCTTAATATGAGTAATCAAAACAGAGTCTGTCTCAACAAGAATAGCCTCATAAAAATCTCTAGTCTTAGAAATAGAGTCTGGAACAAATAAGAAATTTTTGGGGAATAAAAGAGAAATAGCCTTAGAAATATTTGGAATATCAAGATCAGGCTCAAGATAGGAAATATGCAAGAATTTAGCTTTAGTATACCAGGTACTATTAGGGTAGGCTAAAGGCTTGGAGGTAATAGTCGAAGGGCTGCCAAGAGGTTGGAATTGAGGAGTAATCTGGGAAGAAGAGGGTGAGGAAATTAAAGTAGTCCTAAAAGAGGGTCTAAGCAATGGAGGGAAATTATTGGGGGAAGTAGCTGGTGATGGAGAGTCCAATATTCTGAATCTATTATGAGATGATGAAATAGTCTGACTTTTATCTCTTTGACTGATGGGAGTGCCCATAGTCACAATCGACTTTATTATGCTGGCTTTCTCCTGCGAGAATTCATGAGTCAAGAAAATTAAGCAAAATTATAGGCTTTCTTTTGACAAATTCGATATCAAAGGTACTAAGAACAATATTCTGAATAAATTTGAAAATCTCTTTTACTGATTTATAACCAACGTGAAAAAGAATACGTTGATTAATAAAATCAGATAGAAATGCAATATGCTGATGAAAGATAAGTCCTTTTTCTAATTGCTCTTCTAAATTCATTAATCTGATTTCTTTAGTTAAATAATTTATATTTTTTATTAGACTTATCAAAGATTTTTCCTTTTCTTTACTTTGTTTATAAAATGCTATATTCCTTATTATTTCATTTTTCAATACAATGGATTCTTCCTTTTTATTTGCTAATTCAATGAGAATATTCTTATCTTTTGATATTATATTTATTCTATTACTAGAACATGGTTCAAATCCACAATTTTCTTCTTAGTCACTAGACTCATTAAATTCTGAGCTACTAATAATATTTCGTATATTCCTTCTTCCTGGTCTGAGTGTTCTGATTCTATCTCTGGATCACTATTAATTAATACTTTCATTAATCCTTCTTTGATTTCTTCATTTGAAGTTAATGCTTTTATTTTATCTTTTAATTTACAATTAGTCGAAATATGTCCATATTATTACACTTATAACATTTTATTTTTCTTTTGTCTTGAGTGTTCTGAAATGTTATCCTATTCCATTTCTTTTCTCTATTTTCGAAAAATTGTTGATTATTCTTAATTTTCTTTGTTTTCCTAGAAGGTGCTACAATTTTCTCATAACCATATTGTGCACAAAATTCTCCCCAATTCTTTCCTATTAGTAATCGAATCTTTTCTAAGTTTTGCATTTAATTTTAAGTCTGTACATAAATTTCATCCTTCTACATTTATTATCGAAGCTAATTGTCTATAAGTTAATTCAGCATAAGGAATTGTTCCATTATATTTTTCTCTTAACCTATATTCCTTACTCTTTCTGCAAATAATCTAGGTAATCTAGATATAAATCTATCTTCCAAAATGCTGATGCATTATCTTTTCTTTGTAATACTTTAGTTATAAATACATCTTTATACCATTTAAAGTCTTGAAGTGTAGGACAAGTCAAATTAGACAATTGTTTTGAAACTCTTTCCATACATATATTCGGATCTCCAACAAAATGTTTTATTATAGCATATATTAAAGTATTCACAGTGTCTGATTCTAAAGTAGGCAAACTAGTTCCTTCATTTTCTTGTTTTATTTTAGTAGAATTAATTATTCTATGTCTTTCTGCTTCTTGTAAATTATTACTATCTATTTTATTTATAAATTGTTCTGAGTCATTACTCTCACTTTCACTAGAATCTTCTTTTTTATTTATTGTTATTATTTTATTTTGTGATATACTAAATTTTCCTAATTTTTCATTAATCTGTTTTAATATATAATATATTTTCTTAACTGCAATAAATAATTAAATTTAATTAAAAAATTTAATAGTTTATATAGTAGTATTATATTTGTTATAGAAATTATAAATTTTTATGTTTAATATAATATATTATATATAGTTTTGTACAATATATGTAAGTTATATATATTATAATATATATATATAAGATAATATAGTATATAGTATAATATTATATATATTATATATACTACATGTATGTATATACTAGATGTAATACATATAGTACATATAACACCCATGTACTATATAATACATATATATATACTATATATATAACATAAGAAATATATAATAAATAAATATTACATATGTAGGACAAATGTACTCTATATGTAGTATATATATTAAATTTTATATATGTTATAATATGTTTTCTATAATATATATAATATTATATATCATATATTTTTATATTTTTATAGTATATATATTTACTGCATACACTATATGCAGTGCATATAGTACACGTAGTACAAATAATATATATAATATTATAATATATTATATAATATATGGTATAATAATATACTATATAATGTACATATATACATATATAGTATAATATATATAACATTACATATATATTACAATCATATATACAATATATTATATTATTCATAAATATTTATAGTATATATCACAAATATAATACTACTATATGTACTATTAATTTTTTAATTAAATAAAATTACATATTACAATTAGAAAAAGTAATATATATACGTCAAATATATTATATTATAACATATATAAAATGTAATATGTTATACTACATATAGAGTACATTTGTACTATATATATAATATTATTATTAATATTTTTTTATATTATATATAGATTATATTATATATATAGTAATATATATATATTTTATAAAGTACATGTGTGTTAAATATACTATATGTTGCACAAAATAAAAACTTAGAAAATCCAAAAATTAATATGCTTAGAAAAGATAAAAAATCTTTACAAGAATTCATAGACTAATTAGAAATAGATGATTCTAGTGAAATAGACAAAAGAATGATTAACATGAAAGAATTTAGTAAAAAGAAGTTCTACAAAGATTTAGATAAGAAAAATATAAACCAGCAACCATAGAAGATTTACAAAATGAAATAAAACAAATAAAAGAAGAAATAGAAATTTTTAAAAGAAGAAAATTCACTAATTAAAAGTCTAGTGTTGAAAATAAATTAGAAGAAGTAGAAACAACTACAGAACAAATTAGTCACAGACTAGGAAAAGAAATAAAAATAGAAGAAACTGAAGAAACAAATTATTTAGACATTATAAATAAAATAAAAATTCAAAAATGGATAATTTAAATAAATTAAGAATTAATGATGATCTTGAAATAGATGAATTAGCATTAGTAGACTCAGGAGCCGATATAAATTGTGTATCCATATTGCTATAACAATAAAAATGTATTTCCATATTTTCTATAAATTTCTTTGTTTTTATTTTGTCTAAAAATTATCTATCATCTTCAGAGTTACTATTAGAATTTTCCTTAATCACACTTAAGTGTAATTTTGTTATATCTAAATTTTCTAATTTTTCTTTGACTTGTTCTAGTATTTTCGGATCATATCTATAAGGTAAATTAAATTCTTCCGTTTTCAAATCATTGGTTTTACTAAAGGATTTGTAGAAATTTCTTGATATTTTATTTTTTCTTTTCCCTTTTCTATAGTAGGATTTCCTATTTCTTTATGTAATATTGTTTCTACTTGTCTTCCTATGTTATAAAACATTAAATTAGAATAATTATTCTGCTCATAAATTTTTTTAATATCATCTAAATTTACTTGATTCTCACTAGGATTATCTTTAGAATTTTCTCTTCCTGATTTAATTGTGATGCAACAAAAAGGTATTCTTTTCCTTCAATTTCTACTCTTGTTGGGACTTAGCAACATCACAGATATTGAAGAATACAAAAGACAGATGTTAGAAGGACTTTCTCAAATAGAAGAATCTCCAAAAGAAGAAAAAGACGAAGATGACAGCACAGAAGTGGATTACGCTCAAGAAAAATGAAGACAACTGCTTCGGCATTCTTCCCCAATTAGATGAAGAAAATGGCAGACAACATCTTCCATATGGCAGAATTCAATGGACCGACACTGCATAATGAGCAATTATTTTGAGTCTTTATAAAAAGCAAAAGCAAAGTTGGTTGTCCGATAGCAAAAAGAAGACATGATGTAACTCGGCTTTAGCAAAAGAAGATATGATGCATCCCAGCTTTCTTAGAAAATAGAGAAAGTATTTTGTCTGTATCTAGAAATTATTGTACTCGCATTGAGACCTTGATCTTACTTTTTCTGCAAATCATGATGATCATCCTCAGAATTTCTGATATCCATAGTAGATATTCTGTAGAAAAATACATTTTTCTGATATCCATATTAATTGCATATTGATATCCAAAATCAAAAGGTTTATTTTGGTAAATATTTCTAAAATTTTCTCCAGGGATTGTCCAGTTCCTGATATAATTTTCTATCTTTGCTATACTTAATTCTTCCTGTGACAATTCTAAACCTTCTTGTAAATCATATGCTACTTCCAAATCATCTTCTAATCTTTCTCTCCTAGGAGTATTATTCTCAAGACTCCTACTCGAACTTGCTACTGACTTAGTTGAATTATTTCTAGCCAATCTTTTCATTAGACTGTCCATCCTAATCTAACCGGGACCACATTATTCACCAACGATCTCACTGCCACACCCTTGGACTTACTGCCGGGAGCATCGCTGACCAACGCTCAGCATTAGGACAAGATAGTTTTATAAAAAGAAGACTATAAGCAGTTTAACAAAGCAGCAACAATTTCTAATAAGAATAAAGAAGATAACACAATAAGAGAGATGATCAGAGAAAGGATTTAGAAAATATATCTTTCAAATCCAAGTTCACTTTAGTAAAACATATGGCAGAAAAAGTTATATTAGGAATACCTTTTTTAACAGCAATTTTTCCTTTTACAGTAAATCTTAGAGGAATTTCTACTAGAATATTTGGAAAAGATGTTTGTTATGAATTTATATTTCCTCCAATAGAAAAAGAATTTAGAAAAAGAAAAATAAACGTGATTTTTAGAAACAAACTCAACATAGAAAAAATACCCATAGGAGTAAAACATCCTTTAATAGAATATTTTAGAAATAATACTGAAATCTCTTATAATACTTTTATAGAAATAGATATTGTGAAAAGAGTGGGTTTTAGAAAAAAAAATATTTATTTATGAATTTACAGGAGTACTTAGAGAGTGGTGGAATAATTATTTAATAGAAGATTCTAGAAATTTTATACTTAGCAAAATTAGAATAAAAGTAGAAACAGGATCGACAAGTCAAGGTTCAACTAGTCAAACAGAAGAACCAGACGCTGTCAAAACATTAATATATTCAATCCTTAAGCATTTTATAGAAGATCTAGAAATTTTTCAAGAAAGAACCTCTGAAATATTATCAAACCTAACGTGTCCCTCTTTGCAAGATTTTAGATGGTATAAAGATATATTTATTATAAAAGTATTAACAAGAAATGATTGTCACACCTCATATGTCACAACCCAAACTACGGGGCACGTGACCGGCACTAGGGTGGGCCTATCCACCCCTAGTCAGCCTCAAGAAACTCGATCAAACTGATTCTAAGTGTAAAATTTTTAGAAAATTTCAGCAGAACCTCTCTTAAAAGCAGGACATATCACAAATTTTTTTCAACCTTTGAAAAACACAATTTAAAAGTCCTACCAGCGACCCTAGGCAATTTAAAAGCTAATAAAGGTAAAATCTAACAATTTCTAACTTATGCTTCTATTTTGCCACTATAGATTTTCAACATGTATGTTTACAAAAGACTAACAACCAACTATAACGAATCAATAATAATAATGCATTGAATACATTATATAAGATCGTAAGGAAACGGGATCCTGCCTGTAGACAAATGGAGCAACTCTACGAAATTTACTAACTTTAAACTGCCACAATGAAAGCTATACAACAACAAACAAAATAATTACGTCCAAACACATAATCAGTCACAGGGCTCACCAATCAAGAGTTTCTCTAACAGCAGTCAAAACTGAGCCTGGAAGGGGAAAAATAAAGGGCTGAGCTAGCGCTCAATGAGTCATAACATGTGAATCCAAGTTTAAGAAAACATAAGAAAACAAAAACTAGATAATTCACTTTGTCCTCAACATCTGTAATGTTAACCAAAATCATCACACCAATCATATCAACATGCAAATCATACAATGGCACTTTATCAAAAGCTGCAAATGTAATACACATACACATCTGGTCATCGAAACGCATCCAACACTCGAATAGACTAGCCCAAACACCGTAGACGGGAATCACAGACAATCATTGTCCCTATTTACCGCCGTCCCCGTTTACCACCGTCCCTGCTTACCACCATCCCTACAAGATCCCAAGTAGACAACGAATCACATTTTTAGAATTTTAACAATTTCACTTAATTCAAGAACATACTTTTCTCATACACTGAAAATCATCAAAGTGCAAGCAATATAATAAAGTATAACAAAATTATAAACTTTGCAAAATACATGAAAACACATATTATCACTCACCATACACTTGTAATTAGAGGAGAATCACGAAATTTATGTCACAATTTGATCCCCGACGTCGATAGGTAACCCTTCCGAAACACCTATACATTATTGAGTATGTCATCAATATTTTAATTACTAGTTTTATATCACTTCCTAAGACCACATTAGTTAAGACATTGGGACCTAATGTTATTAGAGATGCTAGTGTACATAATGGATTGTTTATGCAATTACCATATGGTCGTACCACCACAATAATAATTATATCTTAATTAATCAAAGCTTGACTAAAATAGTTCTATTATACGCTCACAACCCATTGAACGCTCAAGTGACTAACTTATAAATTAATTTCTTCAATTATTATTCCATGCTACTATCACACATCATGTGGATAAAGGGAAAATATACTAGAGGCATAAAAGGGGATTTAGATTGTTAAGAGTGTACCAACCCATATGATGTCTTCCTCAATAGTCAAATATATTGACTAATTCTGATAACCAATAGGAGGCAACCCATAATATTAGAATGTAATTTAAACTGTTCTCCAAATAATGGAAACCCAAAATTAATTGCCTACAAGTGGCCGGGTGTCCTTGTTCCTTGTAAAAGAATCTTGTACGGTCAAGAGCTTTGACTCATTTGTTTATTGGTTGCAACCAAACCTTATAATAACTAGAATTGAACAGCCAACTTTCCCATTAAAATACCCAAAAATTAATTAAAAAAAAAAAGAGAGAAGCAAGAAAAGGGAACTTACCCAAGGTGACCCTCGTGGGACCTCTCTTTGCCTTGCACCTTTCCATCAACTATCCAAAGAAATCTACAAGTCTTGACCCGTAGCCCAACTCCCTAAAATAAAACTAGAACACAAGTATTATCAAAGAGGGCTGTTCGGCCAATCAAAATATTAAAAGGAGGAAGTAGAAAAGAGCCTTACTAGCCATGGGCAAGGGAGCAAGGAATCAACAGCTTGCTGGATAGAGTGGGGGCGAAGCCCTTTCCCTTAATAATGGACCCCAATAGCTACAGCCTATCCAAGGCTGGCTATCTCATCCAATTTCTATACCCCAAAGACAGAAATCAGCCTCCTCCTTCCACGTAAAAGCAGAATCAAGAAAGGAAGGAAGGAAATTTACTGTTTTGGTCGGCCAAAGGATTGGAGTGCTACAATACCGACTGGCTTGTTGGTATCTATTTCCCCACCATTCTATCTAGTCATGTACATCATAGCTTCTCGACGAAACAACCCCCACAGCATATGTAGCAAAGAGGAGAGGAAGAAGAAGCATGGAGAAGGGAGAAGAAAAAAAGATAAGATAAATGACTTACCGAGAAAGAGACAGTCGAGCGGCAGCGTGCACAGGAGGGAGGAGGAGAGGAGAAGGGGAGAGAATGGAGAAAGGAAAAACTAGGGGGTTACTGGCTTCCTCTCGAAGCTTCTTTTTTTTTTTTTTTTTGCACCGAGTGTTATTGGAAAGAAAGATTTGTAGCAGGATTACCGAAATTATTTGCAGAAAAAGTAAGAGAAAGAGTTAGGTTGAGGTACAATGAAAATATTCCTTTATCAAGATTTAACCTATGGACAGATAGTAGCAATAATAAATGCAGAAGGTTTAGCATTATGTACAGATATGAAATTAAAAGCCAAAATGAAATATGAGAAACAAACAAGTAAAAAGAATTAGGAGATTTTTGTGAACAATATGGATACGAGAAATTAGTAGCACCTTCTAGAAAATGTTAATTCATATATTTCAAGATCATCATTAGTTCTATTTCGGAAGACATTATGTAACTCAGCTTTAGCAAAAGAAGACAATGATGCATCCCAGCTTTCTTAGAAAAATAGAGAAAGTAATTTGTCTGTGTCTAGAAATTATTTTTGCATATTCTCATTTGGTAAATCCCTGGGCCATTATGGTATCAGAGCCATTTGGTACATTTGCAATTGGTAGTAATCATGGTACATGAGTCTTCTTTAGTCTATTGAACAAAGGTTTGCAAATAATTCTTAAATTTTCTACAAAGTCTGCTACATAGTTAAGGCATCCTAAAATCTTTGTAATTGGACTCTCCTTTGATGAATTCGATTTCAAAATCAAATGCAGAGAGAATTGCTTGCCATCTTGCAAATATTTGTTTGGAAACAATATTTTGAACATCTTTTACTAAAATTTCTTTTGCCGATTTATAGTCAACTCGAAGAAGAAATCATTGATTGTAAAAGGTCAGATTGGAATTTTGAATACACATTACTATAGCAAGTATTTCTTTTTTCACAGCAAAATAATTTTTCTGAGCGTCATTCCAAATTCTCGAGCAATATCTTACTAATCTCTCTTCTTTTTCTTTTCTAATTTCTATTTCAAAATTCCTCCATATCCTAATTCTGAAGTATCAGTTTCTACTATGATCTTCCTACGGGGGATAGGATATTTGTGCAAGGGATATTTCTAACCTTTTCTTTTAAAATTCTAACTGCCTTAGTGTGTTCTTCATTCCATGTTTCTTGAGTCTTCTTTAGTCTATTGAACAAAAGTTTGCAAATAATTCTAAAACTTTCTACAAAGTCAGCTACATAGTTAAGGCATCCTAAAATCTTTGTAGTTTGGGTCTTGTGTACATATACTACTACTTGAACTATGTGTATATATATATATATATATTATAATATATAAAATATATATATAGTATAAATAGTAGTATATGTACATATATATAATTATGTGTATATATGTACTACATATAACAATATGTATTGCGTATAGTACATGTAGTACAAAAAATAAATATAATATTATCATATATATAGTAATAAAAATAGACAATATAATATAAGTACATTTGTAGTATATGTGTAATATGTAATATTATATATAAAGTACTATATAACATATATGTATATACTATATATGTGTGTTATATGTACTACATATAGTATATGTACTGCATATAGTACATGTAGTACAAATAATATATATAATATTATATTATACTATATATTATATGACTTTGTTAATATATATAGTATAATAATATACAATATAATATAAGTACATTTGTAGTATATATGTAATATGTAATGTTATATATATATATATATATATATACACACATTATATATAGAGTACTACATATGCAAATATTATATAAGTATATATGTGTGTTATATGTACTACATATAGTATATGTACTGCATATAGTACATGTAGTACAAATAATATATATAATATTATATATATTATATTATAGATAGTATAATATATACTATAAATGTACTATATATACATATACAGTATATATAGTAATAATATATAAACATTACATTATATATTATAATCATATATATAATATATAATATTAATACACAAAAATTTATGGTATATATAACAAATATAATACTACTAATATATACTATTAAATTTTTTAATTAAATTTAATTACATATTACAGTTCGAGAAAGTAATATATATACGTCAAACATATTATATATATATTAAAGTATATAAAATTTAATATGTTGTACTACATATAGAGTACATTGGTACTATATATGTAATAAAATATTCATATATTTTTTATTTTTTTATACTATATACTAAATATATTATATATATAGTAATATAAATATATATTATATAGTACATGTGTGTTATATGTACTATATGTACTACATATAGTACATACATACATGTAGTACATAAAATATATATAATATTATAATATATATAATACTATATTATATATTTTATATATTTTTTTATATAATATATTGATTATATTATATATATTGTAATATATATATATTATATATAGTACATGTGTGTTATATATACTCTATGTACTACATATAGTATATTTTCTAATATACATATATGTATATGTATAACACAATAAGAGAGATGATCACAACATCCCAATTCTGATTATTCTTTTATAGACTCAAACGACTTGACTCTTGTTACTTTACAGACTCAAACAAAATTACAAATTATTTCTATTCGCACTATGGCACATGGGCGGCCACCTTTGAGAGATAGAGTCGCAGTGCAAATACAATAATTTCTACAAACAAACAAACTACTTTCTCTATTTTCTAAATAAAGCTGAGTTACATCATGTCTTCTTTTGCTATCGGACAATCAACTTTGCTTTTACTTTCTCTAAAGTTTCTTTATGTGACGTCTTGCTAACAATAATTGCTCTTTGTGGTAGCATCGATTCACTGGAATTCTGCTAGGTGGAGGATACTGTCTGCCATTTTCTAGAATACAATATGGTACATCCCAATTCTCGTGGTTATAATCCTTTCTTTTCTCCATCAAATTGCCATAAAAAAATATAGAAAAATTGTTGATTTAAACAAACTCTTGATATTTTTTACATCTAAAGAGAAGATTATTATAGACATGAGTTATACACTTAAGCATATTATTATGACAAGGACCGATAGAAAGAGCAATCAAAAGAATTTAGAAAATATACTTTCTAAGGGAAAGACCTTGTGCATTTATTATAGCTACTATCTGTCCATAAGTTAAGTCTTGGTAAGGAAATTTCCCATTATATCTCATTCTAAGTCTTTCTCTTACCTTTTCTGCAAATAATTTAGGTAATCCTGCTATAAATCTTTCTTTTCCAATAAGGTGTGTGACAATCATTTCTAGTTAATAACTTTTGTAATAAATATATCTTTATACCATCTAAAATCTTGCAAGAGGGGCATGTTAATTAGATAATATTTCAAAGGTTCTTTCTTAAAAGATTTCGAGATCTCTATAAAATGTT
Source organism: Thlaspi arvense (assembly GCA_911865555.2). Classification (NCBI taxonomy): domain Eukaryota; kingdom Viridiplantae; phylum Streptophyta; class Magnoliopsida; order Brassicales; family Brassicaceae; genus Thlaspi; species Thlaspi arvense. The sequence continues at coordinate 83,542 of CAJVSB020000112.1, forward strand.
TAAGGATTGAATATATTAACGTGTTGACAGTATCTGGTTCTTCTGTTTGACTTGTTGATCATGTTCTATTTTTATTCTAGTTTTGCCAAGTATAAAATTTCTAAATCTTCTGTTAAATAATTATGGTACAACCCAATTCTTGTGGTTATAATCCTTTTCTTTTCTCCATCAAATTCATGTAGAATTGCCATCATAAAATATAGAAAAATTGTTGATTTGGACAAACTCTTGATATTTCTTACATCTGAAGAGAATATTATTATAGACATGAGTTATACACTCAAGCATATTATTCTGACAAAGAACCAATTAGAAAGAGCAACCAAAGAATTTAGAAAATATACTTTCTAAATCTTGACTATAATCCTTTCTTTTCTCGTGGTTATAATCCTTTCTTTTCTCCATCAAATTTTGTAGAACAAAAATCAGTATCCTCCTTGTAAGAAGAAAGCCATCTGCCTTCCAAGTCCTTGTAATTTCCAAAGAAAGTCTTTGTAAGTCAACTGGTCAAGTTTTTGTAATCATATTATATTCCACTTGCAATATTAATCATCCTTGTGTGCTTCCACTCAATTTGCAATTGTCACATATACTTTTTGCATTCACACTTATTTAGAAAAATTCTTACATAAACTGAAGAAACAAATTATTTAGGCATTATAAATAAAATAAAAATTCAAAAATAGATAATTAAAATAAAACTAAGAATTAATGATGGTCTTGAAATAGATGAACTAGTATTAGTAGACTCAGAAGCCGATATAAATTGCATTCAAGAAGGAATCATATCCACTCAATATTATACAAAAACTACAGAAAAATTATTTTACTACTTCAGGAGAATCTTTAGAACTAAAAATATAAATTAACCAATGTAGCAATTGCAATGGAGAAGTTTGTGTTAAGACTCAATTTATTTTAGTAAAAAATATACAAGAAAGTATTATATTAGGAATACCTTTCTTAATAGCAATATTCCCTTTCATTGTAAATCTTGAAGGAATTTTCACTAGAATATTTGAAAAAATGTTTGTTACAAATTTATATTTCCTCCAATAGAATCAAAATTTAGAAAAAGAAAAATCAACATGATCTTTAGAAAATAAACCCAACATAGAAAAATATCAATAGGAGTAAAACATCCTTTGGAGGAACATTTTAGAGATCAAACTGAAATTTTCTTACAATACATTCATAGGAAAATATATATGAGGATATGGTAATCATTGACATAAAATATTGACAAAATAATAGTCTGATGATTTTTATGATTTTTTAAATTTATTAGAAGCTTATATAAAATTAGTAAACCCTTGCATGGAAATTTATGTAGAAAGAGGATATAACATATTATATTAGAAATTTTAGAACTTATGACACTAGATGTATAGAATACTATAATAACTATGATGAGAAAATTATAAATTTTGTATTTAGAATTTTTCCTACTCTCAGGATTATAGAAGAACTATGAACAATTATTAGAAGAAAATAGAAAAGAATAAAAATTAGGAATTTGCCATACACTAATATAATCCATCCCAATGCATTACTTATAGTGGAAGTAGAAATCTCAGAATTAGAATACAATAGTGTATTAAAGCAAAAAATTCCTTTAGAAATACTCCATAAAGATTAGAAAAAGGTTGAGAGTACTTAGAAAACCTCCACTCAAAAAGCTGGAGAGGACCTCAAAAGTCGTATCCCTCCTTAGAAAAAGTAATTTTGATCTAGTTTGTTTTCTATCCAAAAATTCCAATCTGACTGATATATTTCCTGATGGCAATCCTATGTGAATTTGATGGAGAAAAGAAAGGATTGTAACCACGAGAATTGGGATGTACCATAATTACTCTTAATG